>CAVNYN010218959.1:0-181334 GCA_963692815.1 Nyctanthes arbor-tristis
GCCATAAAAGTTTACTGATTGTCTCCAAAGTACTCACATTTCTACTTTTTATAGTGCATATTCATTCATTAAGATTCTCTTCTACAGTTCTTTGTGAAAGAATGTCCACATTGACTGTTTTTATTTTATATATCTGATGCTATATATCCATACGAGCATACTACATTTGTGTACATTTGTGTAAGTGGGTTGGAAATTATACTTCAATAGTAGTTTAGCATTAAGTGTGCATGGCTTACTGGGATTTGGACACTGTCAATTTTCCGTCTTTCATTTACTCAGCAGGTATAGCTAAGGTGTGTGGACTGGCTTCATTGCTAAAGATGTAATATCAGCTGATTGATTCATTGCCATTGGGAATAATGTTAGGCTTACTGCTAAAAGATTATGTAAAAGTAGTCTCCTAAAAAATTCTGGAACCCTGTGGAATGTTGTTATAAATACATGTTTGATCTCTATTTCTTCAGGCTAGGGGTAAGACAGAACAGCGTTGCATGGTTCTGCAGATATAGCTAGGTAGTTTATGTATTTGCTAGGAAATAGCTATCAAGTGAATATGTGTGTCCTATACTGGATTTGATTGAATTGGACAGTACAATTAACATAACTTATTTTTTCTTCCTCAATAGTTCATACGATCTGGCTCACCAAGCACGCTACTACAGTATTGGAGCTTTACTTGAGTAGATATTGATAGGTTTTAGACTAGTATCAGGTCCGTCTGCGGATGATCTACATTATCTATGATGCTTGAGTCACTTTGGATAAGAAATGATCATCGGCTTGTGTGGAGGAGTGTCATAAATGGTCTCAATATTCACATTATATGAATGATTTTAGGTGTAGGTTTTGAGTGTGTGAAAGGTGTAAACAATATGATATAGCAGGAAGAAAGCTTGCACAACCAGGTGAACCATTATAAAGGTTCATGTCTGCTTGGTTTATTTCCATCTTTCCTCATGCCAATTGTTAGTTGCATGAGGTACTAGAGTTTTAATCCCTAACATGAATAAGCTCTCCAACTAGATATCGTGCTATCACTTGACTCGTGTTAATAAATTCATTTCTTAAAATGCAAAAGATAGGTCAGCTGGTCATGTTGACAGACGGATATTCTGTTAATTCTCACCCATCATCTGGAGAAGAAATTGATGATTAACACGACATTTTGGAGAAGAATTAGCTCCAAAGCTTTCGCTATTTGCAGATGCTAGAATTTTTTAGGCGACTACTTTTACATAATCTTTTAGCAGTAAGCCTAACATTATTCCCAATGGCAATGAATCAATCAGCTGATATTACATCTTTAGCAATGAAGCCAGTCCACACACCTTAGCTATACCTGCTGAGTAAATGAAAGACGGAAAATTGACACTTCCAAATCCCAGTAAGCCATGCACACTTAATGCTAAACTACTATTGAAGTATAATTTCCAACCCACTTACACAAATGTACACAAATGTAGTATGCTCGTATGGATATATAGCATCAGATATATAAAATAAAAACAGTCAATGTGGACATTCTTTCACAAAGAACTGTAGAAGAGAATCTTAATGAATGAATATGCACTATAAAAAGTAGAAATGTGAGTACTTTGGAGACAATCAGTAAACTTTTATGGCCTTTTCCATAAAAAGTGAATCAATCTTATAAATATACACACAGCAAACCTTTGCTTTAAACACCGAAAAACAGTAAATGGATTCTCATAGCTTTTGATGGTTCCAAGTTTACAAGCATTTATTTAACCACTTAGCAGTGAGTCCAATGTAATTATTATGCAGAAAACATGCTACATTCCCCATTATGATCTCCTATGACTATCATTAGTAAAGAAGTGACACAAATCAAATGTACCTTACCTAAAAAGGCGGCAACCATTTTAATTAACAGGTCCATTCACAAATACTAGGCAGCAAAAAGGTTGCCATACTTGATAAAAGTTGTGTCATTCACTAAATCTAATGTCCAATAATATTTAGATGGAAAGTGAGAATATACAAATCAAATGTCCCTCACCTGGAAAAGATAGCAACTACTTCAATCAACTGGTCCACTCATAAATATCAGGCAGGATAAGGTCGTCATACTTGTTAAGAGTTTTGTCATTCATTAGATGAAATCTCCTATGGATATTTACTAATATGTACGTAAATAGATGCAATGTACATAAACTAAACAGGACAAACTGCTCTACATTGTCTTCTTAATCTTCTTCTCCTTTTTTTCTTTTATTTTTTATAATTATGGTCAATTATTTAGAAATATATGTAGAATACCCATGTATATAGATAAGAAAGGCTTTTAACAGAAGTTCACAAAAATTTTCCCCTCAACTACAAGGTAATGCTATATGACAACCCAAATGCTTTCATTTGTTGACCCAAAATTATCTTCACCGACCTACAATAAACTTGTTAAACAGGGATTTATGAAGTTGCCTGGACTATGATATTATATGGTTCCTTAATAATAACACGGAACTCATCAATGGTTGAAGGTATGCAATAAAATAAAGAGACAAAACAAACAGAAATAATAAACAATAATAATTTAATTGTCCTAATGCATGGTCAAAAAGAAATGTCGCAAGTGATTCACAAGAGAAAAACACTTTAAGTGGCGCTCTGCATACCCGTATAACCTTTCATGCTGCTCTTATTCATATTAACTTCCCTTTACTGTTAAAATAGGAGAGTTTATCCATTATATGCTGGTGATAGAGTTTCTAGTCCTCTTTCTGTTTTTTCCATGGTGTTACTTTTCTTGTCTCTTTCACTTTTTCCTTTTTTCTTAATTTAGGGGATTACTACCCTTTTTGAAACCTATTACGTATCTACCTTAACGTAACTCCAGTAATATATTGGAACTCTTTGATGAAAATGTCCCTCAAAACTTTTTCTAAGCTAAGAAATATAACTTCCAGAGAAATACTAAAACAAGATATTACCATAAGATTAACAGGTTTAGACCACTCGGTGAAAACCCTCACATCCACATAGAAATAAGTAAAGTTGCATAGGAGAACATTGAACTCCATGCTTTATATATCGGCAATATATGTTTAACGACGTGAAATCGTTAGCAAAAACTCACAAAAAAGTGAAGGCCAAAGCAATCTAGAACTTTTTCCGAGTGGGCTTGTGCACTGAAAATTCTTAAAGTTGTTATTGGAGATTCATATCAATCTATGATAACTATGTTGCAAGTCATTAATGTGTCTCAAATCCTAAAAAAGAAAAAAAAATTAATAAAGTTCATTCTTTTAGAAATAGAAGTTGGCTATGAGCTTTCTTCTCCACTGTTATCTAACAATGGCCACAACACATCCACAATCAATGCCTCACAAAAATCCAAAAGAACTCTAGTCTAATAAGTCAATTGTTGTTTAATGGTAACAAAGAGAATCAACAAAAAAAAAAAAAACCAATGAAATATGATGCAAAAAGGATAGTGGCACATTTATTTAATACCATCTTATCCACAAAAAGTAAACAGTATGTGTTAGCTATTAAAAGAACTGGGATGCATTCACAAAACTATTAGTCAAATAGTCTTTAAAGACCAGTAAGATTCAGCAGAGATCAAATAATAAAACGACAATACCCAAGCTAACATAAGTTTCTTTGTTGAGTAATCGATAATCTCTCTGGAGAGGCGAGTTCTACAACCACAAAAGTTTAGAAGATCAACTCCTCCAGTTTTGCTAACACCAATCATATTGCAAAATATGCTTCTGCAACATGTGGATTTTAGTTCAAGGAAGCATTAATCCCTCAATATCAAAATTTTCATTCAATATCTTATCTTTGAGTATTACACTTGTTTCCTACATTGTAGCTACAAACTTCATCACAAAAAATCTGCCAACGATTTAAAGAAACTTGATGAAATCTTACATTTAGAAAAACGATGACAGTGATAGTTCAAGAAACATCAATCATATACTGCAGATATCTGAGGAATGCAAGCAAAACAACAACAAAAAGCAATTAACTTTATCTAGAACTTAAATGCATAAAGCAATCTCATTTGAAATAACATAACAAGTACAGTAGAGGGAATTGAGTACCTTGAAGAGGTCTACTCTCCAATTCAGACATACTTGAAGAGCTTCCTCCTTGCGAGTCCAATGACCCCTGTGACGGTGGTTGCCCAGACCCTTTAGACCCACCACTACCCCTCCCTTTTGGCACAGTCTCATCAATATTACCTCCAATAAGAGCCTGTGTATGAGCAGCAGTCCAACTAGACAGCCGGACTGGCCGCCCAGTCCATCTTTTGTTGGCCGCCAAGCCCTTTTCTCTTTCCAATTTTGCCCTCAAATTCACCTCAATTTCTCTCCTCTCTTCCAAATTCAAATTGCCACCAGTTCCGCCACCACTGCCGCCTCCTTCTTTATCAACCTTCATTGTCCTGAGCTTCTCTGACCTCCTCCTTTTGGCCTCCATTCTTCTCAACGTCTGCAACTCCTGTAGGCTCTTCCTCCACTCCTCCTCCGTCTCAACAGGCAGTGAAGAAGTCCTCACAAGGCTGGTATGTGCGACAGGCGGCGGTGCCGCCACATCATTATCATCTCTCACCACCGGTAAACACTCTGCTACAGAAGAGGACCTCACTAACTTCCTGGAACCCTTGTCCACACCAAATCTTCCTCCCAATGACAATCCAAGATTCAACTCAACCTCTTCATCCTCCTCTTTCACGGCCTCATATTCACTACTACTACCCATAAATCTCTGTAACAAGTCCCTGGAAAATCTGTGTGTCGTTATATCCAAAGAAAGATTCTCCATTTTTGATGCTCTTAACTCCCTCTTGCTATCATCAGCATCGCCCATAAGCTACCCAACAAACTCCACTTCGAAGAACCCTCTACTCTAAACTAGTTCAACTATTTCGATATGCATATGCATGTTTATGCACTCCATGGTGTAAATCTCTCATGCCCAGATGAAAAACTCCGATCTTTGACTCCATATTACCTTTCTCAACCTCCAAAATAATATTTTTTTCTTATAAAAAACTACACAAAGTCCAAGCAAGATTTTTGAGCTTTAAACCTATGGACCAATTATCCTATACTCAAAAATCAACATAATTTTTTCAAAAAGAAAAGGCAGGAAGCTAAAAAACTAACATCATTAAACCCAAACCACAAAGACAAATGCTGATTTTCTGTTATTAATTGAAGCAAATGTTCAAAATTTACAAAAAAAAAAAAAACTAAGGGAATTACTGGAGAATATCAAGAAGACGCAATGTGTAGTTGTGTTGTACCAATAGCCCAGCAGGCAAAACCAGAGTGGGGAAGACGGATGAGGATGAAAAGACTAAAATGCCCTTTGGATGGTAGGGTCAGTCAGGTACTGGGAAAGGACAAGTGGCGAAAGTGAGAGAGGGTAATTTGACACGTGGACGTGAATGATGGGTCTTTTGGTAGGGTTTGGATGGAAAATTGTTATGGTGCGCTCGTGTCCAGATAGCAATTGTACGCCGTTCTTTACTGTGGTTGATCAGCATTACTTGGGCATGATCTATGGTGAGAGTTATGGGAAGAGGATAAATTCGTGAGGAATCCTCAACCTTGCACAGGTATGACAATCATGTCCTCCAATTTTCAATATTTGAACTTCATTTGTTTAATAGAAGATATATAACAAAAGCCTATTCAACACACGTGATTGAAAATTATTTAAACAATAGCATTAAAATTATTTTAATTTAAATAATTGCCATTTAATTTTGAGATAAATGAAAGACTTATTTTAGTTTGGATTGCATGGTCATTGCGATGTAATACTTAAAAGTTGCCAATAAGATCATGAGAGTGTAATTTTTCTCAATAATATCCTCAAACATTTTGCTTCAAGCATCTTATTATTATTATTTTTTAATTTAAAGGCCACGAAGTGGCTTATTTTATTTATAGCATAGAAAAGGAAATTACAACTAAGAAGGGAGCTAAATCTGATCTCCAGCTAATAGTAAAAAAATGAGCATTTATTTCCAACAACTAGGGAGCTAACATAAAAGATGATCAAGGAGAGTATTAACCTTCTTCTTCCGCCTCCTTTGCTTCACAATAGAATACTTAAAGTCACTATAAATTTATCCTTTTCATACTCGGTTCACAGGAATTTCATAGCCATTATCCTTTTTGATGATCCACGCATGTTCCTACATTTTACGCGGCCGTGCCAGGAAGTATCCACTTTAATTAATAAGTTATCGTCTATATATTTTTAACACCTAGGGAATTTTACCTTTACAACTTTCATGTTTGGGGTTTTTAACATTATATTCTAGTATTAAAGGTATCTAACTAATACACGTTTTTGTTTTCAGGTTCATGACATTTGATTTCTAACAATGCAGGTCCCCCTATTGTTAAAACTATTTATGCTTAGAGTTTCTAACATTTCATTCGCAGTAGTGGAAGTCTAAAATCTTTTAAAAACTAGAAAGTTAGGTGATTTTAATTTCAAAAAAAGTCTAAATTTTCCTTCATATTTGTTTGTGCGCCCTACTTATTAAGGATAATTTCGTCATTTCAAGCCTTGATTTCTACAGTAGATCACGTTCAAAATCTCTCAAAGATTTGCTAAGATAAATGAAAATTTACCATGTGATTTTATCAAAACTCAAGGACCCATGCATGAAAATTGTATAGGTTTGGGTCGCCTGCACTACAAAAGGAAAATATAAACGAGTGACCAAAACATTAGAAAGTATAACAGAAAAACTATTAATAAAAAATAGATACGCATATGAAATCACATGTAGTTTTATAACTTAATTGCTTTTAATCAATGGTTGAGCTCCATACACGAAACTGATATCCACACATAAGGCTGATATGACTCTATAGAAAAAGTGGAGACTCCAAGTGCTTTTTATGATTTATCCAAAATAGAGTACAGGGTGCAAGATGTTATGGTGAGGATGAGGCACACGTTACCAGAACCCCACAGGAAGTAGACTAGTAGAGAGAGAGAAAGAAAAGGGCCGCGTGGAGGAAAATGAATGAAGGAATGGAGAAGAGACACGTGTATTGTAGTGATTCTGCCTCGTAAAGCCGCGACGTTTGTCCGCTTTAGCCTTTACTAATTATTAATTCAATATGCACTCAGCTGTCGTCAAAGGATTGTTGATTTGTTGTGTACCCATTTTCCTATTTTCAGTTTTTAGAGACCGACACGTGGGTGATGTATTGCCATCATCATTATTCTAACCCCTCCCTTGTTTGGCTCAGTTTTAGGAAATTCCATTGGGTGACAACTTACCCAAACTAAGCATCCAACCACCATTTTGAGCAACTCTATCTCCCCTTTCGAATAATCTTCTAATGAAATGATGTCACGTCTTATTTTAATGATTAAAATGACTTTAATATTTGTTTTTTAAACTCACTTCACCTCGTTGTGTAAAAAGTGAGTTACCAAATAAGACGAGTATCAGAAGAAAATGTAATGAAATAATTTTTTCACCACCGATTTACGTCGAAATAATTACCTAAGCTAACTTGTATCGAATATCATCACCAACAGAATAGATGTATATCGTCACCAACGTCTTGTTTCAATGATTAAAATGACATTATATTCATTTCTTACTGACTTCACCTTATTGTTTGAAAAGCAAGTTACAAGTAAGACGAGTATCTGGTTTACGTCAAAATAATTAACTAAGCTAACTTGTATATAATATCGTCACTAACAGAACAAACGTATATAGAGATGAGTTTCTATTTATTGCAATTTATCATCATGACACCTCAAAATACAATAATCGTCATCAATATTGGAGCTCGTATTCAAAAGTTCGTTTATGAGCCGTTTAAGTTTAGCTTAAGTTTGAACTTATTACTCCCTCCATCCCGATTATTTGGTCCAATTTTCCTTTCTAAGATGCCCAAATATATGATTTCATTTATATATTACAAAGTCTAATTTGAATTATTTTATAAATTTATCTCTATTTAATACTTTAATTATAACTATAAAAAAATTATCAATTTTGAATTCTACTCATTAAATAAGGAGAAATTAGGAAGATAGACCATAAAATGTGTCTTTCCAACACATTTCTTAACCTTTGTAAAAAAATCAAATGAGACCAAATAATTAAAACGGAAGTAATATTTAATTGTGCCACAAAAACTTGAAACCTCATCCAATACTCAACACATCATATGCTTCTTATCTTTGGCACTGCCACCACACACCAACAAAAGTTAAATGAAAAGGAGTATCATATCATTTCTTGGGTAATTTTCATAAAAAAAGTCTCCAGCCTTTATAGAGTAGCAATTTGGTCTCCGTTCTTTTTTGATGATTGTTGTTCCCAAACCCTTAAAAGAATTCTCATAAAGTTCCCCATTCATGACAGTCAAGACAGTTTTGGCTGTAAACGTGTGAATACTGACAATTTTACCTCCATGCCCTCCTATTAAACCAAAAATAATAGTCTCTTAAAAAAAGGGAAAAAAATTATATATATAATATTAATAAATAAATAAATAACTACACATAAAAGATAAAATGTGATCACACATTTTGATAACAAAGTGAAATTCCACTATTGCCAACATTAAAATCCTAAACAAATCATTCTTTAAATATAACAGACAACTAAGCTCTAATAAACAAAAACCTCCTTTAAGTTTTCCTCGACTAAAAGACATTCTAAAAGTCTGACAATTCTATAGTATGATATGTAGTTGATAAATAGAATGATTTGACGGTGAACCAAAAATCACAAAAATAAAAAATGTAAGCACATTAATTCAGGACTGCTTTGCTAGCCACTCGTTCAGCCATGTTCTTGTGTGTCCTCTTATCAGCTTCCATCCTTCGTCCAGATTCTCTACTAATGCCGCTTCTAAATCCAATTTGGTTTCCATTCTGAAACCTTCTGTTTTTACCTTCACCACTTTCCCGTCCCCTAAAATTGCCCTTTTGATAATCACCCCTTGCTGGTGCAGTAAATCCTTCTCGGTTGCCACCTGTTTAAACAATCAAGTCAAAAGGAACCAGTAGTGATACAAAAATAACGATAAACTTCAACTGTTATAGAGGTAACAAAATGAACCCTGTGTTTATGCTTTTGGAACAAAATAACAAGGTTAAAGAAAAGCACTTCCACTTACCTCGATATGGAGATTTCTTATATGTAACATAGGCTTCCATGTCCCCAAAAGTGATATAGTGAGCCTGATAAAAGGGAAAAAGAGAAAATTAAAGCCTTTACTATATTACAATCCACATGAATATTTTTGGATGCACATAATATAACAATCCTTCACTAGGCCAATATATAAGAACAAGGGTAACAAATTGCTGTCTTCACAAAAATTCCATCGAGCTCACATGAATTCATGTGCAAAAGTAACTTTCGTAAAAGTGTAATATAACTAATAACAAGGTCGTTTTGAGTGTGCAAATACATAAGAGACGATCATCCAATTGTATGAGAAGTTTAAATAAATATCCCAGAGTTAATAACTACCTTTACTGCACAGTCAGCAGAATCTGAGGATTCAAATTCCACAAATCCACAACAAAATCCATCCTGGAAAGAATTTGGATGCACATCATCTTTTGTCTAAGTCAAAAAAGGACCTCGTGCCTCCTAATTTGAACATGGTCTGAAATTCTTTTGACTTGTCCAAATTGTTCAAGGACTTCTACCAGTTCTTTTTTTGTTATATTGGACGGCAATCCTCCAATATATATTCCATTAGCTGAGAGTAAAATCAAATAAATAGTTAGCAGTATATAAAACATTAATGACATGTGGTGGAGTTCACAATAGAAGTCACAGTAGAAAAAAGTTTCTCGGGGTAGGGGTGGAGTCGTATTCCGAACATGCTTAAGAAGCCTGAGAATTATAAAATTACCGTGCACAGATTAACAGACTAGAAAGAGAAAATTACCTTCTGCATAGGTAGCATCATTGCACCTGCACGAGGAGTTGAGACCTTCGATGCAACACATAGTTCGGAAAGGCGGAAATAAGCCTCGAGGCGTTTTTGCCTTCGGAGGCGAGGCGTAAGTTTCAAGGCAGTTTGAGGCATAAGCCTCGATAAGAAATGGAAAAAAAAGAGATATTTTTTAATAAAACTATAAAAAAAAACTATTTCCTTCACCTATTGCAAAGAACAAACTAAATTAGCTAATATATCCGTCATAGCAATCTATACTATAATGGATGAAGTGAACATGCAAGAAAAATAATATCTCTAAGTAAAAAATTGAACAGGCAAGACAAATAGTCAGTCATCATCTTCGCTACTCTCATTAATGCAAATATTATTGACATTAATCCCTAGGTTGTCCTCTTCATCTTCTCTGTCAATATCTACACAATCTTCTTCTTCATCGATCAAATGTAGCTTTCCCTTCCCCTTATCTACGAAGGTAAAAGAAAAAATTAAAATAGATCAATATATAAGAACTTTTGATAGTACTTTGGAGTTGAATAAGTGTTTATACCTATCGATGAAGCAGACCACTTTCTTTTTTTCTGACTTTGAGTCTGGAAATAACCTCCAACTCCTTCAGTATCTGGTTGTTCGAGTTCTAGATTTATAGTTTCTGGAGTTTCCATTCGATCATCAACATCTGCAATCCATTCATCAGCAGAGGAAACATTTTCACGAACTAAAGGATCTTTACCAGCTTTCAAAGACTTCATCCGTGAATTTCGATCTCTAACCCTCTTGTTGTACATAATATAAACCAATTTCTCCATCATGTTGGTTGTTAAACGGTTTCTTCGCTTGCTGTGAACTTGATTAAATGTACTCCAATTGCGCTCACAAGCAGAAGCATAGCAAGTTAGGCTCAAAACTTTTATTGCAAAACGTTTAAGCTCCAGAGTCCCAATTCCAAATTGAGTCCACCACATAACTTGAGAAAACAATAAAGTTCAAATAAATACATGATAAAAACAACTTTAATCCATTATTAAATATTTATGAATTAAAAAATACATACTGGGAGACCTTATATTGTAACTGGTTTTTGCTGCTTCTAGAGAAAAGAATCCACTTTGTATCATGAATTCATCCATTTGGACATCAACTGATCCCCTTTCATCATCGGGTATGAGTCTCGTTATGCAATTATACAAACCTGCTATGACTTCACGAGTCTTAGAAAAATTTTTCGCATACTGACAATGCGGGTTCAAATAATATGCAGCAGCATGTAGGTCTCTATGTAGCTGAAACTCCCACTTTTCATCAATGATGACCCATATCTCCTTGTACACCCCCTCTTTGTCACATAAGTTTTTTGCTGTTTGCTCCTTCGCACTATCCATAGCCTCATAAATGAATCCTATCGCAGGCATCTGTTCAGAGTTAACAAGCCTTAACACACTAACTAAAGGAGATGTGGTCTTTATAGCATATGCAACACTAGGACAGAAGTACTGATCTGTAAGTATGATTTTCTTTATTTCCTTGCCGTCTGCTCTTTTTGCCCATCTAGAATTTACCCAATCTTCTGAAGTAAACGTAGACTTTAGTGGTTTCTTCAACTCATAAAGTCTATGGAGAGTCAAGTAGGCTGTAGCAAATCTAGGACCAGGTCGAACTAAATCTTTGTTTGCAATCTTTCTCATAAGGGCTAGTACCCATTGGTGATTATGTATGTAATTAGTAACCTTCTTTGCCTTCAACAATGCATTCTTGTGTTGAGGTAATTCCCCCAATTTCTCAAGCATCAAGTCAATGCAATGTGCAACACATGGTGTCCAATATATATGCTTTCTCTTCTCCATCAACCTTTGTCCAGCTGCCTTATAAGCACTTGCATTGTCTGTCACAACTTGGACTACGATTTCGTCTCCAATTTCTTCAATAACATCATCCAACAATGTAAACATCAAATTCGCATCTTTGATCGCATTTGATGCATCAACTGTTTTTAGAAAGACCGTGCCATGCGGATTGTTAACAAGAAAATTAATCATACTCCTATTCCTCATGTCAGACCATCCGTCAGACAAACTAGATATTCCTGTAGTACTCCGTGTGCTCATAACTTCTTCAACTATTTTTCCTATTGTCTGTAACTCTTCTTCAAGAATCCAATTTCGTAATTCATAGGATGAAGGGGCTGTAAACCCCCTACCATAAGAACCAATGGAGCAGTACATGCTAATAAATGAAGGAAATTCAACCACATGAAAGGGCAAAGCATTTTTGAAGAAAAATCTCCCAACATCAGAACAAACTTTATTAATTAATTCTTTAGCCGTAACTGCTGTCATTTTTGGTTGTGCTTCGTCTTCATTACTAGAATTTGTCACAAACTGATCCATCGGACCCCGGAAGCCTCTAGATGATCCTTGAATTTGGACACTCTCATCCTTTCCAAAGTAAGCTCCAACATCAACCATATCGTCAAATTGCTGTTGTGAAAGATTTCTTTTCATGTCTCCTGCTTTCATGTATTCTTGAATTTCTAACTTCTTCAGGAACTCCGGGACATGGTGCAACATTTTTATGGGTACAAGCCAAATGGTCTTTCATCCGCTTTACCCCACCAGTGATAGTTTTTTGGCAAAAAGTACACTCTATATAAACATATCCTCTTTTTTCTCCTTCAACATGGATTTCAGAGCCATATTTCCAAGCTGTGTTTTTTCTATTATTCTTTCCCATCCTTTAAATGAACACCAAATTTGAAATTAGTATTTAATTGCGTTGCACAAATAAAAGTTGATTTAAATGTTGCACAAGTTAAAAATTACAGCATTTTGAAAAAATGAAAAACACCATTCTCATTGAACTGATTGAATTAAATTCAAATTCAATTACATCAAACGATGAAATTATTTAGCAAAGCAACCATAGAAAAACTAAAGATTTATTTAGAGTACACATTATTCTACTACTATTAGTTAGCTTAGCTAGCATACTAATTGAGATGTGACATCTAAATCTGCAACATTTTTAAAACAACAAGTTGAATTTCTTGTTCTGGTGAAATGTAGCCATCCTCTTTTGGCGGACCGTATAAATCAAGCAACTGTCTATTCTTCCCTTTTTGATTCGGTGCTAATTTTTATATCCAAAGCTTCATTCAGCTTGGAATCATCCAATTTTTATTTGACCGTCACGTTCATGCTTTTTGACATTACTATGTAATGACATATAGAACTCAGTTATTAATGATCAATGTGTTCCTATTATGATAATTGATAATAAATAATATTTAATGAAATGATTACAGGCATCATGCATACCATTTATAAAAATTACATATTTATTATTACTAACATTCACTAAGCACTATAGCATAAGAGGAAACAGTTGAATCACTCATAAATGAACTGTTACAATAACACGTCAACTACATTAAAACCTCCAACTAATAGATGAATTTAATTATAATTATAATAATATAATACTATTCCAATACATCTCTTACAAGTTACAACACAAATTCATTATTCACGTGGATTTTTCAACACAAAAGAAACAAAGATGCAAGAAGTCAACAAAGGTAGGTGGACTAGTAGGTGGATGGAGTTTCACATGCATGGATTAAACTGTAGATCAATTATGTCTTATCAAATAGATTATATATATATATATATATGCTACTAAATAATTCCAAGCAAACACACTGCTTATATTATATATATAGTACACGTTACTGTGCTGACAAATACAAAAGAACGCCGCACGCTATCTGAGAAATCGAAGCTTTGCACACGGCATGGTGAAGAACTCAAAACCCAAACTATGGTTGAGCCAGAAATAGAAGATGCCAAGATGGAAGGAACTCACCTGTTTCTTTTGCTCTTTGTAAGATGAGGGGATGCCGAGACGCACGGTAGAGCGACTGTTGTTTGTTGATCCGTTAAGCTTGAAGTTGATGAAGAGGTCGCGAATTGCCCTAGTATATATACGAGCAGAGATGGTAAATCTTGAAACCCTTAACCTAAACTACGTCGCTGGGGTTCATGGGCTAGGATCGGAACTTGGGCTATAGTATTTTTTTGGGTTAAAAAAACTCGAAATCTTAGTAAAATTTCGAGGCCTAAGCCTCACCCGCCTAGAGGCGCAGCTCAAGAGGCGACCGTCTCTGGTCAAGAGGCGGCAGCCTCGTCTCCGACCGTTTTAAAAAAGCCGCCTCGAGTCATCTGCAGTACGCCTCAAGGCGCGCCTCTGCCTCGCCTTTTTACACTATGATGCAATGTCACTTGTACTTGAAGATCTGGATGCATTTTCAACGGAAGTCTATACTTTAGGTACTGGAGAGACAACCGGTTGCTGGTCATCAAATGCAGAAACTCTTATAGTTCTGGTTGCATAAGCATGTGTTGGAGAAGTTGCAAAACTTGCTTTTGACACCTAAAAGACAAAACAAAGAAAATATTCATATTTTTATTCCTAAGAAATTACACTATTACACTATTCTTTTTCAACATGTATCAGGAACATACCATTGAAGCATAGCTAATTTTCTTGGAATCATCTTTTCCTGCTACCGGCATATCAACAACTGGATGCACATTCCCCAGAGAAGAGACAGAAGGTTAAGAAACAGCAATTCCCGCAGCAGTGTCATTAGTAACGGAAGGAATGGATGCCTCATTGACATTGTGCTCCTGGACTTTTGTTTTAGTCTCAGTAGATTCAGACTCTTGCACAGGATAATTAGAAATATTAGCAGGTTCTGAAACATGTAAAATAAGAAAGTTTAACCTTTCAGAACATGTACAAGAGGAATAGATAAAACAGCAACGTAATCGCGTGCAGCATTTCTGTTAGGGAAAAAGACAACAGTATAAAATTGAGAAAGCATGATAAGCAAAAGATTCGTTGATTACACTGTCTACTCTGGTCAAGTCATGCGCGGGAAATATTCATAAGGTAAATCATTAAGTACTATTTGATCCAGACTATCAGACCTACCTGAATCATGTGTAGGAGCAGCTTCATGGCTTTCGGTGATATGACTGGCCACATTGGGTAGTCGCTCACATACATCAATAAGCCGCAAAATATCATTCAAGACAAAGTACCCTCTCTCTTGTTTGGCTAGAAAGAAAGTATGACAGAAATTCATTTTTGTATTGCCTTCCTTGGTGAAGCAACCAGTTCCCACCACAATGACACCTCCATTCATAGATTCTTGGGCATCTACAGTTTTTATCTCCACAGGCCATTCCTTGTGATCTGAAGATATGATCTTTGCATTAATTCCCTGCACCAGTAAAATGAAAAGGAATAAAATTTAACTTCCCTCCACCATCGACTAGTGTGTACTTAAAGTCAAATATAGGATATTTGCATACGGTTTTGAAGATATAAAAGGGTAACGTCTTGTTGAAACTAATTTTTAAAATAGTTTGCGTTAAATTAAAGATATTGTTTCTTTGGCAATTATACACAAGCATAACTATTTCTTTAACTGCATACACTTGCTAACACATCTATAACAGAATTAATAATAAAGATTACTTGAAGGATAAGTACAACTTACAAAATCTTGAATAAGGCAAAAGTAAATAGCCTTTTAATTTTTGTTGCTTTCTTTGAGAAAAACCCACAATATTTAATGATAGATTACAGAATCCAGAAGTTGCGGCAAGTAATGACAAGATTTTGAGCACTTGGGAAATAACTACATCAAGAAATAAAAATAAATTTGCTTCAAATATGGAAAAGATTATAAATACAGGAATGCACATGAAAAGTGGATGTGGATCAGAAGACAACAATTTTATAACAGGAAGATTAGTTAAGTGACTGAGATTACTGCAATATTCTTTAGTAGATGAAGCCTAATGACCATAAACACATTATAAAATACAATAACAGCTTTCAGATGATAAACAGAAACGGAAAAAAATTGAATCAGTTATAAACAGATGCACAGCATGTGGAAGACACTTCATACTTACTAATGATAGAAGCTCGAGTCTAATTTTGAAATAGTAATATATTTATTATCTATGGTAAGCTTGGAAGATGGACAAAACTCAAAAGTAGAACAAGTTAAACCTAGTACACATTAAACTTTCCCCAGTTTTCTGGAGAAACAATGTGAAGCTATCACTATCAATCAGTATATGTGTATCTGATATTGGAACAAAATTAACCATTTTTGACACCGTGTTTAAACAGCTAAAACCATCCAACTTTGCCTAAAGTTTAATATAGCTCTCTTGGGCTATTCTCTCTTTGCAGCAAAGGATAGAGGACACAGGAGTCCTGTATTCAATCAACAGCATTACAACTACTCTATCTATACTTGCACATAAACAACAGACAGTTATGATCTTTCATCCCAATCATATATACAAATTACAAACAATACACAATACTATTTGTACAAATTTATTTAGAACATAAGCCAGGATAAATTGGAAGCAACTAGAGGAGAACAGACTAACCCCGTCCCCTCCTCCCCCCAAAAAAAAAAAAAAAAAAAGAAAAATGTGGGGTGTGGGGTTGGGGGGGGACACCAAAACAAAACAAAACCCAAACAAAAAGGAAAACAAGAAAAAGGGGAGTTCATCGCGAAAGATTGATATTCTAAACAGATCAACAACATTGATTCCAGAAAACGAGAGAAAAAATAAAACGAGTCTCAGATGAAGAAGTTCCATACTTCCATTCCTGGAAAATCCATTTTGAAAAACACGCTAAGTAAATGGGATTCGGGACCCCACAGAAGCTCGAAAAAGGGAAAAAGCCATGCATATATTCATCGAAAGACAGGCGGAAAAAAAAAAAAGAAAATAGTTTTTAAAAAGGAAAACAAAATACCATTCTGTCTATAAAAATCAATAAGCACTGCAAATCTTACAACAAAATAAAACCATGGGGAGAAAGGTAAAAGTAAAAACGGAGAAACCAAGGTTTTTGAATACCTTTGCAGTACACAAACTTTTTCTGAAAGGGGGGGTGGAGGCGGCTCAACTTTTCTGGGGTTATAATCATGAGCAGATTCTATTGCTCGAATCTGAGCGGATTCTGGTTTCCTAATTTATACGGAAGTATGTTTCTGAATATGGAGGGAAAATTTTTCTATTTCATAATTTTTTCGTTTTTAAACAATTAGCTGGCAGTGAGCCAGTGACTCGCCATGTGTAGTAAGTTATAATAACGTTTTTCTTGCAATTGAGACCATTAGTATAATAAAGTTTGGGAGTTAATAACCATGATTAGAAATCATTTCTAGGTAGACCACAAGCTCTAGTTCACACCTATCAACAAATTTTGAATTGCAAATCCAAATATGTTCGTTATTCGAAATCAACCAAAGAAACCCCATAACTTGGATTTGGAATGAACAACATAAATAATGAACCTTACTATGCCAGTGGTCTCTTATTGAGCCGAACTTTGAAAAATACAATTTTGATAAAAATAACCATCTCAAATGACCAAAATACAATATACGTTGTGGCAAAGCAACAAGTCTTATTCGAATGGTTGAGAGCATACTAGCTTGTGGCCATAATGGCAATTTTTCACACCGTATGCACATTTTATGTTAATTTGAAGGTTGTCGCCTCTATATAAGCATTTGTCACAATCCTAATATTCAAGAAAAGTTTACGCATTATTATGTACCATGTTGTCAACTTGTTCTCCATCACTAATTGCACTTTTATTTGCTTTCATTTTATCTGATTGAGTCAACCCAACGCATTGAAATTGTATAGTTTTAGGTCCGCTAAACAAGTTATATATTGTCTGACAAAAAGTGTGAAATACAGAAATAGATAAAACTATATTGAAATGTCAAAGGCGTCTGTTAAAGTAATGACATGTAATCAATATGTAACAACTATTTTCATAAGTTTTAAAAGAGTTATTCATATTGGTTTGGTTCATTGCCACTCAATTCTTAAAAATTACAGTTCATGTCAGGTCTCTGCTCGACTTGATCCATTGCAGCCATTTATAATATCTCATTACATCTCTTAACATATATTCCAAAATATCTCTATGCTTTTGTCTTCTAAAATTTACTAAGAAACATAATCAAGCTCCTTAACCAGAGCTTGATCAAGTTTTGTAGCGGACTGTTATACTTCTTCCAAGTAATTCGGAAAGATCCAAAACTTTTGAGTATCTTTTTGAGTTCTTACAAAACTTTTGACGCATAAATAAAAGAGGGAAAATAGAGGGCTGATTATTAAAAGAGAAAAATGAAGATGGAGAAACAAAAACAAAGTACTCAATTTGATTGAAATCAAAAAGAGGGGAAAAAATGATGGCGCTGAAGTTTCCTGTTTCCGATTATGATTTCTTTAACCTACATTACTTTATCTTATACCCCATTAATTAAAACCAATCCAAGGAGTGTGCAATTTGATGCTAACTCTCGACTCGTCCGTAGCTCGCTTCTGTCTCTGTCAGGCGCACTTACTTCGCTCTAAACTCTAATGTAATTCCAAAAATTAGATCTATCGCTGCTCGGCTCCAAAAATGAGAAGGTAATCTTCGGAAATCTGTTCAATTCTGCAGTCATTTTGATCTTTGTGGCAAATTAGAGTGGATCTGCTCACCGATTTTTTCATCTTCTCAGCAGAGGAGGTCCGAGGCACCAGCCGAAGCAATCAGGTCTTATTAAGGCCATGGTCGGCAGGCTGTCGATTGCGATAATTGTACTTGTTATCTGTACTGTGTCGTTTCTATCCACCATGAAGACTACCTCCACATCCTCCTCTCAATCCGAGGTCAGTATTTTCATTTTATAATTTCAGGAATTTTTTTTTTTAAATTAATGTTATGTTGCAGCAAGCAGTTGAAATCGATGAAATAAACAGCGAAGTGATATAGTTTACATATTTTGTGGAATCTGTCTACTCATAACAGGGTTCCATCTTCTTATAAAATGTTCATTGATTTGCATAATTTTGTCATGCTTAAGCAGATCAAAGTGGAAACACTTTGGGGAACTGCTGCTTCTGATGGATGGAGGCCATCATCTGCACCACGGTCGGCTTGGCCCCGTATGTATTTCTAGATTGTGTTTCCTGTATGCACGTTTAGATTAGATGGATTAAGGTTCATTTAAAAACATATGAGCTTCTGCTGCTTATTTAGACTGTATGTGCTTGTATGGTTGATTATTGTTCCATAGTAAGAATGTAAATTCATGTTGTTTGCAAACTTGTAGATTTAGTTATTAAGGTTTCTTGTAAATCTTTTTTCCATGCAGCTCCATCGATGGAGACCAATGGCTATTTACGAGTTCGTTGTAATGGTGGCCTTAATCAACAACGCAGTGCTGTAAGTAATGAGATCTTGCCTTGACTAACCATATCAGTTACATTTTATTTTACGAGCTTCTTTTGCTAATTTTGCCTGATTCTCCTATTCATCTATAGGGTTCTGGCATCTCTTTTAAATTCTTTCTATTACATGATTCTTGGATTTTCTCACGGGACATACCAGGAAACAAGCTTATTCATGAATAATTAGCTGTAACTGCAGGGATTGCATAATGCATATCTTCTGTTGTCTGAATTTGATTTAAATGCATGGGGGAAAAGTAAGAACAATTTCAGTTCTTGGTCATTGGATTATGGGAATTAAATTAACAGCACATTGTACTTAGTTATTTAGTTGCTAGGGTTTTGCAAACTGCTTCACATATTGAGAAGCTGATTACTATACATAAGTGCATTTCTGCTGATAACTTTTAATCATTAGTTTTACTTCTCCTGCAATTTGTAATATAGAGTTATGTTTTGCTAGCTCTTTTATGGGGATGCACCTCTTGGAGTAGTAGGTTGCAAACAGTTCAACTCTAAACATACAACTTAAGAAATGGGTGGCAGTCCAAACAAAATATACTTTTCCAAGCAGAATGATCATCTTTTACAGAACCCCGGCGCCACCTGAACTGTATCTATTATTCTTCTATGTGCTCTGAAATTTGATCATGAAAGAAATGACATAATTGCCTATATAACAGCAGTTGAATTATGACTTAATTCTCTATGTTCAGTCAGCCATCGAAATAGACCCTTAAAGTGTTCCTTATGCAGATAATAAATGCCTTTGGTTTCCAAACAAATCTCATGGAAAAATAAACTTTAAAAACCTTCATTAGCTCATGAAAATGACAACATAAGTGTGTTGGTTTTTTATTTCTATTTCAGACTAGGAATTGATCAAATTATTTTCATCTGCGTAATGCAGGACGCTACTCAATTCCATCCATATCATTTCTATTTTGGAGTAGAAATAGGAAAATAACGAGAACAATATAAGCACCAAATTCATTTACTCTTTTGACATTTTTTTCCCCAATTTCTCACAACAGTAACTTGATAGTTGATTCTCAAAACCTAAACAGAAAAAGAAGGCATAGCAAGCCCTTTGGAATTTGGTGTGTTGTAGTTAGATTTCAAAGAAATATTATGCTACTCTGCCTCAGTGATCAATAGCCATGTGTTGAAGCAATTGCAGCATTGTGCCTTGTATTTCTTGCCTACACTTGCTCTTCCTCAACAAATCGATTTATAAAGATTCTTCATCATTTGGCCATTTCAATCATCTGTGTATTCTTTCCCTAATTTTGACATATTACAAGATTGGACAAAAGGAAGATAAATGAAAAATAGGTTGATTTTCTTCATTGTTCTTCATTATTATGGAAAAGTAGACTTAACTTTTTTTTTTTTTGCTTTCATTTTGTTGGCTGAAACATGTGATCCTTGAGTCTCTTTGTTATCTTATAGATCTGTAATGCTGTTCTCGCTGCCCGAATTATGAATGCCACACTTGTGCTGCCTGAGTTGGATGCTAATTCCTTTTGGCATGATGACAGGTAATTAGATCATGGAAATCAGCAGATGACAGTTTTGCATAAATTGCCCAGTTCTAATTTGTATAACATGTTATTTGGTTTTTGAACTAAGATTTTGCAACTTGAAAGATAGATGTTGACGGAGGAGTTTAATACTTCAATGAAAAAGGAACTTTCGAGGAAAACATATATAACCCTTGCTATTGATTGTTTGTTAGATCTATTCAAGGAAAATTTTGGAAAATTGAAGATGATTTAGGGAATTTTAGTTAAGATGAGGCAAATCGTAGGATATTTCTCAAGAAGCAATATTGAATTTCTCTAAAGTGTTTCTATGTTTCTGATGATAAATAAAAGGTATAATCAGCTCAGTTTTGTTAATAGCTCCTCTCGTCAGAATACATTCTTTTCCTGTTAAATTTTCAGTGCTGTGATTGGCGGTAAATCAAGCACGTGATGTATATTTTAGCATTAACAAAACTGAGTTTTGACGCTTGTGAAACAAGATGATTTTTCATCCCATATTAATTATTTTTATTTGGATTCCTAAATTCGTTAGTTCTTGTAGTTTCACCAGGTAGCAAGTGATTAAGATAATCAATGCTTATTTTACTTTTGATTAGTGGTTTCCATGGTATCTATGATGTTGAGCATTTTATCAAATCCTTGAGATACGATGTGAAAATTGTGGAGAGCATTCCTGATATCCGGAAAAATGGGAAGGTCAAGAAGATAAAAGCTTTTAAGGTGAAGTCTTTAATCATCCACGAAGTGTTGCAAAAATTATTTTCAGTTGCTAAAAAACTCTTACTAGAAACTTCTTTCACTCTCAGATTCGTCCCCCAAGAGATGCTCCCATAAGCTGGTACATGATCGAAGCTTTAGAAAAGATGAAGGAACATGGAGCTATTTATCTTACACCATTCTCACATCGCCTGGCAGAAGAGATTGACAACCCTGAGTATCAGCGGCTAAGATGCAGAGTTAATTATCATGCGTTAAGATTCAAACCACTTATCATGGAGCTCGGTAATTCAATAGTTAATAGACTTCGTGCACAAGGTCGCTTCATGGCTATACATCTTCGTTTTGAGATGGATATGCTTGCATTTGCTGGGTAAGTCAACCTATTTCTGTTGCTGTAAATGACTATATGTAAGTAAGGGCCTCACAAAAAAGGATTTAGATAGGGGGAGAAATTGGAAAGTGGTCATTTCATAAAACTAAAAGTCTAGGGTTGTTCAGCATGCTGGCCAAGATGAAGTAAGCGCGGCACTTACGATGGGGATAATGGTAAAGTGTTTTGGAAATTTATGAAATAGGGGGCAAAAATCTTGCAGAATTTACAAAACAAATAACAAAGATATATATTTTCGTATAAACTGAGATTCTTTAGATTCCACAAGAACGTTTAGAGGGGCCAAATTGGCTATCTGCAGAACATATACAAATAGGAACCCAGGTGAACCAAACCGACTGCAAAAACCGACCCACTGGGTTTGGTCCTTTTTTTCTTTTTTCTTTTCTTTTTTTATTTTAAATTAAAAAACCGACCGGTTCATGTGTACTGGCCAAAACCGACCAAACCAATTTGGTTTCGGTTTGTCAGTTTCAAAACCGACCGACCAATTGCCCACCCCTGTACAAATTGCTCATCTGCAAGAGGAACAAGAATAAAATTATACAAGACCTTTTCTTTTCTTTTATTATGGGTTTGAGGCTATACATAATCTGAAATCTAGTTTTTCAGGTGCTTTGATATATTTACCCCTAAAGAGCAGAAAATACTGAGGGAATATCGAAAGAGAAATTTTGCGGAAAAGGAACTTGTCTATGAAGAAAGAAGAGCAATTGGAAAATGCCCACTAACTCCAGAAGAGGTACTTTTTGTATTTAATTTTGTGATTATGTATCTGTCTGTTGTACATTGATTTATTTATTTTTTATTTTTTATTTTTTACATTGCTCTCAATTGATTTAACTTTTACACATGTTCACGTTAAAACTACAATGGTTTTCTTTGTAGCATTGGTGGTGATAGTTTAGTCAAGAGCCTTCTTATGTTGTATGCGCCAATGTATGTTTATCTCCAAAATGGTGTCGTGTTTTAGAAGGAAATAATGTTCATCATCCTTGTATAATTAGCCTGATTGGAGGCTGTTCACATTCTTGCTTGAAGATGCCATTTGATTACATAATTTCTACCTTCTTGTGATAACAATTAGTCATGCACTTATTAGACTGATGGATGTCTTTCCTTTTCTCTCCTTTTTCATTTTTCCTGTTCCCCCCACTGCAACATCACCACACACACACAACCCAAGGAAAAGGAAGAAAAGAAAAAGCGCTTGCCCTTTCGTACTTTTCCAGTTGATAGGAAAAGTAATGCTTGCATCCCTACGGGTGTGACGTTTTAGTCCCTACCACTTTGCATCAATGCCAGTGAAGTGGGTCTTCCAAATATATGAAGTATAAGATCTAATAGAAAATGCTGCCCAGGGGTGTGCTTTTAAGGATCTATATGAGAGGAATCTTGAAAAAGTGCGCCGAGGTTGGGGGTGGGGATTGTGATTTTTTACTTGTGTCATCCTTCCCTGAAATTTGCAAACGGAGAAAAGGTCTATGATAGGAAACTTCAAAATCTGCTGTTAGAATAGATGAGAGTACTTGGTAGTAGATAGTATCTACTGTCTAAATAAGAGCACAATGGATCTACGGCCTGTTTTCCTTAAGGACAGCTGTATAACTACTAACAGACTAAGTTAAGAAGTCGAGGCTCTGGTAGAACATGAGAGCCTTTGGAGGTGAAATGAGTTTTCCCTTGTCAGCTTCGAAGAGAATTTCATGTTCTCTGGAGGCAACCCTCCTAATTTCCATTTTATTTCTGATGAAAAGGGAGAATAATGGTAAAGCCGGGTGCACTTCATCTGGAATTACGATTAACATGGAAATAGGCTCTCTGTCTTTGGAGCTCCAGATAAGTATGTAGTTATGTCTCAGTTATTCGTTTATATCTTCTACGAAATTCAATTTTTTTGTATTTTCTTGAAGACCAAACTCTCCCAATCTGCTGCATCCGGTTATACTTTTTTGATCTTTGTACATGTCTTTAAGTGAAGGCATCTAATCCATCTTCATTGTCACCAAGTAATCCATCATTTCGTCATCAGAATACATATCATTAGCAAGTAAACTTAGACCTGTTATTGAATATTGTACGTCGGTTGTTGTCTGCAGGTAGGTCTCATCTTACATGCAATGGGGTTTGACAATTCTACCAGGATATACCTAGCTGCTGGTGATCTTTTTGGAGGTGAACGATTCATGAAGCCTTTCCGATCGTCTTTCCCCCGGCTTGAGAATCATAGTACAGTGGACACTTCTGGCGAGTTGACAAAGAATACGCGTGGCTTACTGGGGTCTGCTGTGGATTACATGGTTTGTCTGCTTTCAGATATTTTCATGCCCACATATGATGGGCCAAGCAACTTTGCCAATAATCTTCTTGGTCATCGCCTCTATTATGGTTTCCGTACAAATATTCGGCCTGATAGAAAAGCCCTTGCCCCTATCTTTATTGATCGAGAAAAGGGGAAAAGCAAAGGTTTTGAAGAAGCTGTTAGACGGGTAATGCTAAACACAAATTTTGGTGGGCCTCACAAACGAGTGCCCCCTGAATCATTCTATACAAATTCCTGGCCCGAGTGCTTTTGCCAAACAACAGCGGTGAATCCTGCCAATAAATGCCCGCCAGATAACGTGTTGGAAATCTTAGACGGCCAGTTGGCAACTGAAAGGATTGATTATTCAGATTCAAAAGCATCAAACTTAACCTCAGACATAGACAAATAGGATATTGAAAAAAACATATTCGTATTGGTCCACAGTTCCAAGAGCTGCAGTATCGCTTTTGCCAAACTTAACAAGCAAGTGATGTTTGCTATATCCTTGTGCAGGTATCCGCATGTCCCTATTATCCGCATGAAGTGATTTTTTTCTCCTCCTATTTTTTGTGGTTTCTCGGGTTTGATAGCTCCAATAGTGTCATCATAATACATGTTGCCAGCATATATTGAGCTTAAACGTTGAAATTTGAAGTGATGAGATTCTGATGTTAGAATAGGATAGAACTTGATGAGTGCCATGTGAAGTTTTGCTTCAGCTAGTCTTGAGTGAGAATTGCAAATACAGGGGAAAGAATAGTTATGGATAATGAGTTAATATGTTATATGTTGGGAAATGTTCATTTGTAACTGGCAAATCTAGCAGCCTGGTTCTTGCTTAGCCCCTTAAAGTGGGGAAATTTAAGGCAAAGATTGTTCTTCCAATGTTTTTTTACAAGATCAGCAAACATTTTGTCTCGTTATAACTTGCATATTGCAACTTTTCATTGTACAAAATTTTGTAGCCTTGCAGCTCTTTACGTTTGATTCCTGGAACTCAGATATTGTATCTTTTTATGTTCTGCCACCCCCACCCCCGCCCCCACCCAACCCCACCATACAGTTCCCTTCCTGGTTCGTTTACTGCTCTAACAAGGTTTCCCGTGATGTATATTATCGTGCGTCTACTGCACATAAATAACTTCTTGTCAAGTGTAATTTTTTCAGATAAAGGTTGATCAGGTAGTTGCTAGCCTATGTGATGATTAGGGGATCAAAAGATAAGATGAAAAAAATGATGATCTGGTGTCATTTTCTATCGCGCGTATACAAGCATATGAGCATCCAAAATTTCATTCTCATATTTAGATATATAACTTCATATATATTCTTTTCTCAATCTTTCTGCAGAGTTACCCTCACCTAACTGTTGAAAGTTATGTTTTTGTTTGTCACTTGTCATCGACGTAGTTGCTGGAGATAGAAGACACAAAAGTACCCAGGTTTTTTGGAAGTGGACCATATTGACAGAGAACATCAATCACCCTGACAGAATTGGGAAATTTTTATGAACATACTTCGATATTCTTGTATTGATATGTTGACAACTTGGCATGCCTATAGTTTGTATTCTGATATCAACCTTGAAGAAAATGTTAAGAACAGCATTTAGCATTGAGCGAAAGATGAGTATCAAATGAAGAAAACAGTTTATGTTTATGAGCATTGAGCGAAAGATCGTTCACAGATAAGGGTTGAACCTGGGGAAAAAATGTATTTCAATATTCCAAATCTATTACTACTTTTCACGGTTGGATTTGATATTGTCATGAGATTTGTTATGAAATTTGTCATTCAGCAATGATTTTATGCTCGTTTTGGTTCTGGAGAAAGTTCAATTTCAATGTTTTCTTTTTAAGTTATCCATTGATCTTTCAAAACTATGTAGTTAAAATGATTGGAAAACGGTAGCTTGCCACTCGAATTTGGTTCAATTTCATTCTTGCTGAAGTCGTAAACTAATAGAGGAATAATCGATACTGTTATGAAATGAAATGGCAAAAATGGACAAAAAATGAGCAATTTTATTTTTCGTGTTATAATAATATCCTTGGGAGAAACTAATGTAGAAAAAATGAATTCAATTCAATTCATGTTTCCTTCCTTCGCTGCTCCTTCACCACCATTCTGGCTTGTTTCGTCTTCAAAAAAATCTGTAGGTTTAACTTTCATAGAGCGGCGTCTTGCATTCCGAGACCTCCACTCAACAAAACCTTCAGAATCAGCATCACTTTGACCTTGAACATTTTGCTGTTGCCTAGAATTACCATTCTGAAGGCCACTTTGCTGTTGCTTAAAATTGCCATTTTGATGATGATCATATTGTGTAGATTCACCGTTTCTAGAGCCAGGTCGGTTTCCATTCTGAGACCTCCTATCGGAAAAACCTTCAGCGCTTTGCTGTCGCCTAAAATTGCCATTTTGAGATGGCCCTTCACGGTTACCACCTGTTAGAACAGAAAAACAGTCACCCATGTTAGTGTTTTGTTTCTGTTTCAAACCAAGAATCAAATGTGAGTCAGATGGTAATTTCTACATTGGAAAAGAAATATGAGACAACAAGAATCAAATCAGGTCCACCGACCTCGATTGTAAGATCGCTTATATGCGATGGACGCCATTTGTTCTCCAAAAAGAAGATGACCAGCCTGAAAAACAAACTAATATCAGTTACTGGAAAACTATATATGAAGCACATAGAGAAAATGTTGGTAATATAAGGAACCATCTATGTGACAGATCAAGAACAAAACATGATTGAGCTTCCAACAATTCATACACAAGAATTCTTCAGAGAAGGCATATAAATCCTTCATGGCACAGAAACATACCTCTACTGCACGATGTGCAGAATCTGGGAGTTCAAAGTCAACAAATCCACTACAAAATCCACTCTGGCAACAGATATTGACAAGTCAGTAAAAAGAAGAGATGAAGTTGAGGCACAACATATTTTAACTTTATACAAAACAAACCTCGTGCTGTTTAATCTGGACATTATTAGTGACGCGTCTGAGTCGTCCAAATTGCTTAATGGCTTCTATCAGAGCGCCTTTTGTTATACCATAAGGCAATCCTTTAATATAAATTCCTCTAACTGAGATCAATAATAGAAATATTCAAAGAAACCAGTTAGTTGTGTTTAAAACATATAAGTGGCGTGTGTGATAATGTAGAGTCTATATTGATAGACAAACACTTATTGAGAGATTACTCGTTTCCACAAATTCTTTCTATAGCCTCTTTCTTTTAAAGTTATCCTTCACGTTTTCTTCTGATTCTTTATTGATTCCTTTTATCAATTGTGATTTATGCCGTATAAGCCCTTCAAAGAAAACCTCCCTCTCATAGCCTCTGGAATGAGGAGTATATTAATTTCAACTGAAAACTTCAATAGTTTAAAAGAAGATTACCTTCTGAACTCGCGCTAGGTGCGTCATTGCTAGTAGTCGAGACCTTGGATGAAAGGTTTTCTTTAGATGCTTCTTTAGATGCATCATCATCGAATTGACTGTTAGCATTTGCAGAAACTCTTATACATATGGGGGCCGATGCTTCAATTGGAGAAGTTGGTTTTGACACCTAAACACAAAACAAAGTTGGTGAAAAATTGTATAATCTCAAAGGAAAAATAAAACTTTTATGACAATTATCGGAAACAAACCATTGAAGCATAGCTCGTATTCTTGGCTTCCTCGAGATTTACAGGCGTTTTAACAACCACCTGCCCATTCTCCTTTGGAGGAACAGAAGATTTAGAAACATCAGTTAGAGCTGCCGCGTCATTAACAGAAGATGGACACGCTGCCTCATTGACATTGATGTTCTCAACTGCTGCTGCATCAGAATGTGTAGCAACAGTATCTTGAACCTGACAAACGGGAACTGTAACAAAATAATAGAAGACCTCAGCTTTAAGAATATGTGCACCAGAGGAGCTATATAAAACAAATGCACATGATTATATATGTATCACAATTTTACAATACTAAAGAAGAAAAATAACCTAAAATCTTAGTCTTGCTATAATATGTTCCCTGACCATAGATCCTACCTGAATCACACTTAGCAGCAGCTTGAATATTTTTAGTATCATGATGACTAGCCACAACAGGTGTGTGTACATCAATAACCCGTAAAATATCATTGAAGATATAGTAAGGACCGTTCTCTCTGGCCAGAAAGAAAGTCTGATTGAAATTCCTTTCACCACCGTCCCTTATTCTGAAACAACCAGTTACTACTATAAGAAGTCTTCCGTCCACAGATTCTTGGCCGTCTATGGTCTTTACCACGACGTGCCAATCCTTGTAAACTGAACTGATAATCTTGTCATGAATACTCTGCACCAAGAATATGAAAAAAATGTTCATAACCTCACCTTCTCTAAAACAAAATGAGAAAATCCTAAAGCATTCTACTAAGTGACTTACTTGCAATGTTGTCACAGGTTCAATTATTCTATCATCAGCCACCGCCCAGCCTAGCTTGCTACATTCCAGATAAAACCCATGTGCCCTTTCGGGGTGGTCATGAAGGAGTTTATAATAGTTCTCCACAAAGGTTTCAGCCGCTTCCTGCGCAGTCACAGATGACATCTTAATGATAATTTCTGCATGCGACAACAAATAAATTGTTAGCAGTTCAGAATATCCAAAACAATATTTGATAATGAAAAACTCGACTTCCTTGACAATTATGCACAAGGCTGAAATATATGGTCTTTACTTTTTGAAGAGAAGCCAAAAATATAATATAAAATAAATCTGAACTCCATGATTTTACCACCAAAAACAGGCATCAGGTAAATCAGCAATACAAAAGCTCAAAAACAGGGGAAGGAAGGAATTTAAAGCCTGATCTCTCTGAATCAACAACTCACGGCATGCAAATCCGAACCATGAACACAGAAACTAAACTTATATATATTATAAAACACAAATCCAGAAAACTCCTCTTTATAACAACAAAAAAGATCAAATCTTTAGCATAAAAAAATACTAAAATACCAAATCATGTGGAATTATATACCAAAGATAAGCACAAAAATACACACATACGGATACGGGTAAATTTAATCCAAGAACCCTTGTAACTACCTCTAGGGGAAAACTAAAACCGCGGCAAGAAAGGGGCTAGGGAGAAATAAGTCAAAAACTGAAAGCACAGAGATTTAAAGAATGGCTATTTCTCGTATAAACCCTTCTCTTCTTCAAGATCAACAGAGAGAAAATGGGAGAGAAGAGAGGCACGATCGTCGCGGCGACTGCGAGACGTTACTTATACTGGATGGATATATATAGACATGCGAAGGGATTTTAATGAGCAAAATCTCTCTCCAAATCAAACGAGATTTTTTGTTTCCAACCAGCGATACCCCGGGAATTTGGAGGGAAGTTTCCTATTTCAGTGTTCTTTTTAGTTACGGGTTCTTGGAGTCCAAGTCTTGCCAAGATACACACTTTCGGGAAGGCCTTGTTTGGGATAGATGTAATGATTTTATGTAAGTCATGAGTAATAGAGATCATTATTCATTTTTTTTCTTTTCATTTTCAATAAAAGTGAAAAAGATTTGTGCATATAATAAAGCATATATATTCGTGAATTATTATTAAGACAAATGGGCAAAAAGATATAATTTATTTAATAAATATATTTCATTTGTAGTTTTAAAAGTGAAAAAAAAATATTTTTCTTTTATATGTCTTTATTATTATGATTCAAGAAAGAGAGTATAGATAAGAATTAATTAAATGATTCTGAAATCTTGCAAGTACGGCCAATCAATTTATTTAATTTTATTATTAGATTATTATATTTATATTTAGATAAATTATTATTATTATTATTATTATTATTATTATTATTATTATTATTATTATTATTATTCGACCTCCTACACAAACACATAAATATCAAAGAGTTTTGATAGGTTAATTTCAAATATTTTATCGGACTAGTAGTTCTTGTAAACGAGCATTGCATGTTATTTTAATATTCTTTAAAAGCCTTCTAAAAATGTCATGTTAAAATGCTTATAATATAAATTAATTACCGAGGAGACAAACTGAGAATTTGAATATTTTACGTACAATCATATAGCTTACTTTTTATAAAATGTTGGACTTGTGTAAAGAACTCATAAATTTTTAAAATTATGTTGAATGAGTATATGAGGGACACAATCTCATAATTTTGAAAAATCTCCCATCTTTCTAAAAGTTGGAAATTTTTTGTTGGAGAAGCGCAGTTTATCTTGAATTTCCAAATTCTTCCATTTATTATTATTATTATTATTATTATATAGAAACTATAAAATATCATATATGTCTTGTGAGGTTTTGAGCAATAAATTCTTTAAGCATTCCTACCATAAAAACCCATATAAGGCGATAAATTATAATAATGTTGAAAGAAGGTAAATTTTAATAATTGTTAAGAGAGTTGAAAAGGAAAGCTAAATTGAGCTTGATCTAGCTAGAAACTAATGAGTGGATTATATCAACCAACAATACAAATAGTCTATGTGATGAAATTAAAATTTAGCTCTTGACATAACTTTGATTTTATTTTTTAAAAAATGTTTTTTATCTTTAGATTTGTTAACATCTCACTATATAATTTGAGTTGAAGAACTATAATATTGACATATAAGTTATAAAACTACTTTTTGTGTTTTCGAAAGTATACATGATATATGTAACTAAATGTTAAACGTTACTTATTAATAACTAAGAGAGGAAAATAAAAACATTAGCTAATTTGAATTTATATACGCAAAACGGAAAATTATTTGGATTCAAAACGAAATAAAAAATGAAAAAAATAATGCTAATTAAGTAGCATTAATGGTGCAAAACGAAATAACGCTTGGTTCACTAGGGAAAAAAGTTATTATTATAAAGATTAAAAAAGCTGAAAACATAAAAGCTGTATATATTAGTCATAAGTAGTTATCTACTTGTTAATATAAAATTAAAAGCAACTTGTTTACTTAATAATTTATTATTTTCTTTTAATCGATCTTTAATAAGTTATATAGCTGATAAAATGATTTTTTTTTTTTTTTTTGCAAGGAGCCGATATACGAGTCGTCCTTTACAGCCTGCGAAATATTATGTCATTATAATTGCCAAAATTTCGTAAATTAAAAAATATTCTTTATATAGATTAAAAACACAAATTAATTTATATTAAAAAAAATGACGACAAAAAATAAGCCCCCAGCGAGGATCGAACTCGCGACCTTTCGCTTACGAAGCGAACGCACTACCACTATGCTATGGAGGCGAGGTTGTGAGATATATTCCTCTCTATATATATATATGTATACATTTTATTATCATGAACTTAGTTATCACGTCCATGTAGGCCATAGCTCGTGCAGTCGCGCTTCATTCATATAGCCAAGTTTATTTGAAAATTAATCCATCTTAATTAACAAGACTAGAAAGTTGAACTCCAAAGTTTTCTCAAGATGGTAACATATTAGACAAGTTGATTTCCACCCGACCCTAAATGGACGTACTGCTGGTTTCATGATTTCATCTTAACCCAACCTAATTACATCTTTAAAGTTGATTTTCTTATCAACAATTCTACTTGGAACAAAATAGTAAACAAAAAGTGACAAAATAAACATATATTGCATGTGATTATTATTATCATCATCATCGATTTAAAACCGATTTGATCTGTTGAATCAATTTTATTAGGACTTGTGCTATATGAACAAAAGAGATACAACAAGTTTAACAAATATTGACATAATGTAGAATATTTTTTTTTAACACAACAGATACGTTTTATATCATTCATAATCACTATAAGTCATATATCAATTTTGCCATATTCCTTGTTAACTTTTTTGTAGAAATAGAATTATTCTTTTTTCCCCAAATAACACAATTCTTTGCTTATTCATTTTGGTGCACATTTATCACGTCTTTTTACTATTTCCGCACCCGTCTTTGCTTATTCCAGTCATCCAGTGCTCCTCGAGTCTGCATACTTGACCAATTGCCTCCTTGTGAATTGGAAATTTATTAGGAATCAGGGTCGGGTTTCTTACGGAGTTCGATTTTTAATAAGATGCTGCTATATAATATATGCCAAGTGAGTTGTCAGTCTGTGATTAGATAATAGGCTCTTTGAGGAACCAGACCTGTTTCCATAACCAGATTGTTTGTGAATCCAGTGACTAGATATATATATATATATCTGGAAGAACAAAAAAGTAGCGTGCCAGAGGCAAATCCAATCGCAAATTAATATTTGTGTTAGCTCGAGCCTCAACTGCTCTCCCTCACTAGATCTGATCTCAGTGAAGCTAAAAGGTTACCAAAGATACCCGCACCCAGATCCATTTTATACGATTTTTGATGTTTGTGTATGTGTACATTGATCTTTTGGCTTTTGCTTTTATAGTTTTGCTGATTTAATCTAAGCCCTGATTCTGTTCAGTAGAATTTGTTTGTTGTTGGGTTTTCTTGAGCGATGAGATGAGTAAATTTTTTTAATGTTTGCTGATTTAATTGTCAATTGTGATTGCTATCACGTTGTTAAAGGGTTTGGGAAATACATCAAAGAAATCTCTCTTTCTCTCTCTCTCCCCCTTTTTTTTCCGTTTTCCGGGATTCTTGGTGATGAGCAATCAGCTCGTTTTGGTATGTTGCCTTTAACTTTGTTCGGTTGTTTCCAACAAGATCGTGGCTTTTGTTGGAGAAGAATTGACCCCCTTCTTTTTACCTAATAGATAAGATTCAAGCTAGATTTTTTGTGGTAAAAATATATGAAGTATCCAACTTTTAAGTTTGGATGGTGGATTAGGCAGCGGGAATCTATTAATTAATGGAGAAAACTGAAATACATTTGTTGGAGTGAACATTTTATGCGCTAGCAGTTTGAGCTCTTTATGACACAAGAACGCTTCTTATTCTGCCCTGTAATGAGTAGTTATTGCTGCATTATTTTACAACTTAGCTAGGAGCGTAGAGTAGTGCAAGTGGCAAAAGACATGCACATCAAATGTCCAATGGCCTTAGTATTATATATGCAGCTAATGGTTAGAAGTTTATAAGAGCCAGTTTAGTATTGCATCACATGCCTTAAAATCCCAATTACATATGCAACATTGTAAATTCTAATATCCCAATCCTTTTCCTGTTTCTTACTTTTCCATGCGGTAATGCCTAAAAGCTGAGTGCATATGTAAATATTGCGATTTCTAATGGCTTCTAAACAGGTAATGTCTTACCTGGGAAAGAGAGATACAAATACTTGTAACCTTTACAAGCCTTATGTAGAGGATAATAGTTCCATGTCATAAAATCTTATGCTGTTGTCAACCTATCACAAGTCTCCTCTATTCAAACTTGCAACTGATGATTAAAAAATACTGAGTACATGACGGAAAAATGTTTATGCTTCTTTTCTCTATGAGGAATTCAATGTTTAGGGGCGTCACTAGGTTTCAGAGTTATAATACTGAAACACTCTTTCTAGATTCATGCATAAAAGAGGTTTTTTTTAATGGTCTTAAGCAACTTGTTAAAATTTATAATATTTACTGTCAATGTTTGATTAAAAAAATATGTGGTACTAAAGCAATTTGATATCATTAGCTGTATGAGTATGAATTACAAATGGAATGTGAAAATAGTTATTTGGTTACTCTGGCTTGGGATGGATTATGAGAGAAAACATACAGAGAAATAGTTCTGTTACAAAACACATCATAGAAAAAAATATTTGGTTTTGTTGGGTTGGTGGATGACAAATATATGGGCCGATCCTTGCTTTTGAGTGTTGAAGATATGGTTCGAGTTAAAATCTCTTGCAATAGCTTCATCCAAAATTGCTAATGAGGATATGACTGTTTAAGATTGAATTGCCCTTTTGTTGAGCATATGGGTATATGCTGATGTACTTTATCTATAGAGTATTTTGGTATGAATAATGCTATTTTTTAGACGGGGCACTTCAGTCTAGTTGGGATTTTCTTATTTGATATTTAATGGGTGGATGTCTCCTTGTATATATAAGTGTCCACCCATCCCCCAATGAAAAAATGCCAACTGAAGACGGGGCTCTTCACTCTAGATAAATAGCACTACTCGGCTTTTGGTATTAGTTGGAAAAGAAACTACAGGTGCTATTGCTATGAGCGTATTGCCAAATAGAACAGGATTCTGTTTACAAATGTGTTCCCATCTTTGATAAACTGGCAACTTGTGAGTTTCTTATAAATATCAATTGCATATTTTGCATTGCAGGCAAATTTGAATAAATATGGGTCGTGGAGTTAGCAGTGGTGGAGGACAAAGCTCATTAGGCTATTTGTTTGGCGATGGTGAGGCAAAACCTACTACAGGAACTGCCCGAGCTCCTACGAATGAAGGCCGCCCTGCAAGTAAAGAGCTTCCCCAGAAGCCCAATGCTGCTGCTTGTCAAAGTGTAGATGTCTCTAAGCAGATTCCTGCAGGCATTCATAGCAGCACGGCTAACTACTTAAGAGCAGATGGTCAAAACACTGCTAACTTTATCACGGTATGTTTAATTGAAGCAATTTGCCAACTGTAAAATACTTGCTAGGTTCCCCGTCAAAATCAAAATATACTTTTGTAATTACTTGATATTCATGCGTGGTGCCAATTAGAATTATTCATTTAATGCAGGATCGGCCATCAACGAAGGTCCATGCTGCTCCTGGAGGTGGTTCTTCCTTGGGTTACCTATTTGGTGGTGGCAGCAACTAAAAAGGCCTACAAGCCTGATTAAGTGTTATTTCCAGTTGTTTTTATGGTTTAAAAAGAGATTGTTTGTACCTTGATGGTCATCAAACACTTGGGTCATGTAAATTGCACATATTGCTGTGGGTGGTGTTCACTGGGGTTTTCAAGCATATTTGCATTTAATCTCGTATGCCTAAACTCTGCAAAAGTCTTGCATGAAAAGAAACTGAAGGATGCATCTTCAACAGTATGTAATGAAGCTTCATTTTACCGTTTAAAAAGACTTGTTTGGTATGCAATTGTAAGTTGTAAAGGGTTATAATCTCTTTTTCGTTTTGCCCCTTTCTTTAATTCATTGTTTGAAGTTGTGTTTTTTGCATGGCGTAAAAGAAGGAAAATCATGGTACTTGATTCTTGTTCAAAATGAGTAGCTGAAATCGTTACTTGGACAGTACTCAAAACTGTTAAAAAAACTGCGATGCTTGACTACTTTGTTGTGCGAGTCTCTATTCGGATGACGGTTGAGAGAACTATTCTCCCAAGTCGGTTACCTCGTCCAACTTGCCGCAGTGAAATTGAATGGAAGTTAACTGGGAATTGAAATCCAATCCAATGGTCTTGATCTAGTACTATATATGATATGTCACTATATGGTATCATATGACTATGTGGCGTGTATTGAGACATGTCATATGAGAAACCACAACCATGTGGCATCCCTCGATCTACGCTACATAGTCATATTATAACATATGATATTATATATATGGTGTTAAAAGCATTTTCATCTAATCTAGTAGTTATGCTTCATGGAATCGGTTATGTCTTCCCAGGGTTTGTCTGGGACATCTTGTTCTAACGCCAATAGACGTGGACGCCAGTGGCAGAACCAGTTGGGGGCCGACCCCATTGGCCTATGAGAATTTTTTTTTTTTTTTAAATGGGATTTGAGCTCTTTCATTTTTTTTTTTAAAAATTGTTTCCCTTGAATGTAGTAGACTGCTACAAAATAGGAAATCAAAGAAGATATTAGAGATGCTAGATAATTAGTTCATTTGCTAGTAGTCACTTCATTTTCTTTTTGTTCGGCACAAAATTCAATTCTTTGACTTGAACTACATGTCTTCAAATTTCCAACCTGAAAACTTAATGTGCCCGATCGATCTATTCCCTTGTGCAATGTTGTTATGAGTTTAAATCATATTGGACGTCAAATTATAATAACTTTACAAAGTCATCTTTTTTTAAGGTTATTATTCTGTATGAAGTTTTGTGTGTGTGTTCATTAGATGTAAAAAATTATGTAAAAAAATATCATTATTCTTATGTTTTTATAAGTCTTGTTTTGTGAAAGAAATAAAATAAATTGCATACCACTAGTTGAACAGTTGTGGCTTTGCCACTGATCTCTACTAAATTTTCTTCCTGATTCCGTCATTGATGGACGCGTTGAAACACGGCCTCAACAACTCATGCCAATGAAGACAATTACTTAATTTTAATTGGTCTATTTAAGAAGTATGGGCCAAAGATGTGTCCCAACTCATAAGTTACCAGGCACTTGTATTAGAACATTTTCATTGTCCAAGGTTTCTACCAATTCGTCATAACAATGTTTTTCCCTTTTTTCCTGAAAATTTTCTTTCTTTTCTTTTTTATATTACAAAGAGATTGTAGGAAATGAGAATCGACCTCTTCATTAAGAATTTAAGATCTAACTATGTGACAATATATAGGATATTAAAATTGTAGGAAATTAGAATCGAACTCTTGATTAAGAATTTAAGATCTAACTATGTGACAATATATATGATATTAAATAATATAAGTATGGTTACATGCGTAATTCCTTAAAAAAAAAAAGAGTTATATGTGTATTTGACATGCCTTATTTTACTTATTGTCACGTGAATTGATGGTCAACTAGCGATGTCACCAATGTAAAATAAATGAACCAGTGTCAACGGATGAAATTATCGGTCGATTTGATGGACATAATGGTGATTTGATAATAACAACTAATGTTTCAGCTTTTCATTTTGTAAGAGAAATCTTTAAAACCAAGTTCGGGAAAAAACAGAAATTATCCAGTTTCTCTTGTACAATTCACTGCAACCCTTAAACCCCAGAATCTGCTGCGACTGAGGGGGTTTTCTTGGAGCTCTTCATGAATGGCTTCTCTGCCTTTAACACAATTTTCATCACTGCCCAGGTTCTCTAACCTTATCTTTACGCCTTCTCAAAGAAAATCTTGTACCTTTGTAAAATCTCGTCTTTTTCATCATGCTTAAAGGACATTTTTAGGATGAACAAGAATTGAATTATCTCTAGCTCCTGCACCATTGGGATGGATTTATTGAACTCTGTAGCTGAAATTCTCTCTCAGTCTCTAGTGTGTGTGTGTGTGTCTGTGTGTGTGTGGATTATTTACTGATTATATTGAACAAGAAATGAAACATCGAAATTTGAGTGAATCCTGAAAATAATAGCAATTGTGTAATTGACAAAGGTTAAAGCACGGAAATGAACTCTGTTTTTAATAATAGCTTCACTTTTTGTTTTCCTTTGCAATTTTATGCAGGTGGCATTCTACTGGGCATTTCTTTCCACGTATAAACTTAGTGAAACTTCCTGATTTTAGATTGAAGACTGAATGGATACTCACTGCAGTCTCTAAGAATAAAAGTACAGAGTTGTCGGCTCTGGAAGTGTCAGAGGGAGAAGCGGATGTAGGAAAGAAGACACGTAGAACAACCAAACGGGCGTCTACGAGGGGAAGGAAAAAGGGATTGGAGACTCCAAATGAAATTTCTATTGTCAATGAGAGTGTAGCAGATGAAGAAAGTGGAACTACTTCAGGCTCAAACCCTGAGGTGAAGACAACAAGAACTAGAACTCGCAAAAAAGGTGCAGCTTTTGTAAAGTTATCATAAGCAGAGTTTTAAATATGTAGTTCTTTGTTAATTCACTCAACTCTTTTGGAAATAAAGTTTAATCTACACATTTGCAAATACATGCTTGCAGATGCATCTGCCTCTAGTACCTTGGAGGAAGAAGCAACTGAGAAGAAGGTGACAAGACGGAGAACCAAGAAACCAGCTGATGGTGTAGAAAGTCGAGGAAGTGAGACTGAACACAGTGATTATGAGGGGGACACATACATTGCAAACTTGGATGATGATATCGAGCAGAATCTAGAATTTGAAATAGATGATGGAGAGGATATTAGCTTCACATATGGCTTGCCACCTCTTGTGTGTTGCTTTGGTGCTGCACAGCATGCTTTTGTACCCTCCGGGAGGCGAGCCAACAGGCTTATAGACTATGAAATGCAAGAACGCAGAAAAGATGCTATGTGGTGCCCTGAGAAATTTGTTCGGGCTTCTGGAGGATGTTCAAGCAATGTGGCGGTAGCTCTTGCGAGTTTGGGAGGTAAAGTTGCCTTCATGGGAAAAGTTGGTGATGACGACTTTGGTCATGCCTTGATATATTATTTGAATATCAACAAGGTTCAAACACGATCAATTCGCATTGACAGTAAAAGAACAACAGCTGTATCACAGATGAAAATAGGTAAGAGGGGTGGCCTGCGAATGGCTGCTATCAAACCATGTGCAGAGGATTGTCTATCAAGGTCTGATATCAATATTGACGTGTTGAAAGAGGTGAGACACGCAGCCTCAATTTGGAAAAAAGAGTTTTCTTTTCTTTTCTCCTGAATCCAGATAAGGATATTTTATTGTATTTTAATCAATTAATTAATTTGTTTTTCAGTATCCTAATCTTTATTTATGTCAATGTTGTTCAACCTCTCTATTTAACTTCATAGAGAAGCCTGTTTTACCTTTTTCCATCTATTGTTTGATTGGAGGCTGATAATTCACCGTATAAACTATAGGAAAGATTTTGAGATGTTGGGCAAATAGAAGGCTTGCTGAAAAGTAAAGTAATATTAACACATTGCTATTGAACCAAGTATACACTACTATTTTATGAATATTGGCTGCTAATTTATGCGTTTGTTGATCAGTTGCTAAGTATATCATGCAGGCAAAAATGTTTTATTTCAATACGTTCTCTCTTCTTGACCGGAATATGAGATTAACTACATTACAAGCCATCAAGATCTCAAAGAAGCTAGGAGGTGTTATCTTTTATGATCTCAACCTGCCATTACCTCTTTGGCAATCTAGTGAAGAGACCAAGGGGTTTATACAACAAGCATGGGATCTTGCAGATATCATTGAGGTCACTAAACAAGAACTTGAATTTCTATGCGGAATAGAGCCATCTGAAAATTTTGATACAAAAGACAATGATAGATCTAAGTTCACTCATTATGCACCAGAAGTGGTCGATCAGCTATGGCATGAAAACCTCAAGGTTTTGTTTGTGACAAATGGGATTTCTAAAATTCACTACTATACTAAAGAACATACTGGCGCTGTACATGGAATGGAGGATGCACCCCTCACTCCTTTTACTTCCGACATGTCTGCATCTGGAGATGGCATTGTTGCAGGTAAAGCCATGTGGATTTCCATTTCTTACTCTTTTCAGGTCAGGTGATTTTCAGGGAATATTTAGCTACTAGGTGAAAGAAATATTTTATACAAAAAATTCTGAGGCTGCATGAGGCACTTTCTTTCACCTAGAGGAGATTTCATGTTCAATTGCTTGACTGGAAGAGTAATTCAACTGGTATTTATTTTCCTACCTTAGCATGCCAAGAGCAAGCTTGATAAACTTTAAAGCAGCTTATTAGCCATGTTGATTGTCGAACCACTTGATCTAAAGGCTTAAGCTGGTTGATATGGCTTCAACTGGTATTTGTTTTCCGCGAGCTGCTGTTATTGACAGCGTCAAACACAACCTTATGCATTTCTACGTTTCTGCATTTTTTGCTAATCCTAAACACATGGCTGTGGCATCTTGGCATTTCCAGATAACTAACCAGCTCCTTCACGAATTATATTATGTTATGAGTAATTCTAGATTTACTCCTGTTACACATCACTTAGCACTTTCTGATACATGCTATATTCTTTTCACCTTTACTCGTGTTAACGGGCACAACATTTTCTTCAGATTCTGGATGTTGTATTAAAGTGACAGAAGTATATCAATTTCATTTTCTTAAAGGTCGCTTCTTGCGATAATTCTTAGTTCATCATGCGTTCAGGTATCATGAGAATGTTGACTGTTCTGCCACACCTTATCTCTGATAAAGGATACTTGGAGAGAACCATCAAGTATGCGATTAGCTGCGGTATCATAGACCAGTGGTTACAAGCACGAACACTCGGCTTCCCTCCCAAAGAAGGCATGGAAGATGTTGCCCCTGATCCAAATGGCATTAAATCAATCACGGAAAAGGAATTCAGAACACTGGTGACTGCAAAATCATGAAGGCGATCCTCTGCTTCAAGTATGTTATTCTGTTTACACACCAAGCACTATATTCCTCTTTGTTTCATGTCGTTCTTTCTTGCAGCCTATATTCTGTTTCTTCCTATACCCCTTAAATTTGACATGATCAGGAGTCCAGACCCCAGCTTTATTTTGCTGCTTACTGCCAACCTTTATACACGTCATTTCTGACTCTGAAGATGAAAATGCAACACTTAGATCAAATTTTTCGCATTTGACTATTATTAATTAAATTTCCAGCCTAATTTGCACATGCATAGAGGAAAAAAGTTATTAAATGAATTACCGTTGCTGATAATTCTTACATTAGTGCCTACAGCTTATACTGTTATCTTTTTCAGGGGGAAAAAAATTGGCGATCTTACTAGCGTATTCTCTTCCATCTGATACAGAGACACGCCGAAGAGATTACTGCAGCTCTAAAAGTGAAATGAAGAGACAGTGACAAGCTTGTGACCTTTCAAAGATGAAGCATACTTTTCAGCGAGTGATGATACTTGGGAGATTTTGCTGGGTTTGTGAAGCCGCTATTTATCCGGAACCATACAAACTGAAATGAATTTTGAGAATTCTTTACTTGTTAGGGCTAATGATTTGCTATTTTGGTCTTTAGTCTTAACTATCTTTAGACTGCTAAAACGATGAAATGATTTGAGAGTTTATGAGAACATATAAGACTCTCAAAGCGGGTATCTTGTTCAAATTGGTTCTGAAGTAGGGGCACTCAATCAATGCAATATCTTCTTGTTGAAGTTAGCCAACTAAGGATATGAGTCGTGCATATTTCTCAAAGGAAAAATGAATTTTGAAGTTGAAAAATTGAACCTTACATTGTATTTACCTGTTGGAATTAAGTACCCCTATTTCCATTTACTCTAAGTTGGTAACTAGCTTTTTGAACCTTGCATTGATTGCAATGATAATGGTGAGAGAAAAGTGGATTGTTTGAATTATTGAGACACATTTCCCATTTGTGAGAGAGAGAGAGAGAGATAAAAGGGGCATTTCATTTACAAACAAATTTTCAGCAAAATAAAAAATAAAACGCCGTTGCCGGGGATCGAACCCGGGTCTCTCGCGTGACAGGCGAGGATACTTACCACTATACTACAACGACCTGGTTGCCGATCGTAAAATCTTTATGGCAAAAAAACTTCCACATACTTAGTTCATTAGAACTTTTGTCTCTGACCTTCATTTTAATTTAAATGTGTAACTATAGTCTCACATTTTGTTCCCATTCATCGGCACAATTCTGTCTCAAATGTATTAAGTTCAGAGATTATTTATAATATATAGAACAAGTACATCACGGGAAGTTTCCGTTAGCCTGAATTTATCAGACTCAGTATTAGCTTTACACTTCCCAATTACAAAGAAATATTTCCAGATAAAACATAGACCTTGCTTGCTTATGTACACATCAAGTAATTACAGAACACATATCATTTTCCTGCTTCACTTGAACAGAATGTCTCTGCTGCTCTACCCTTTGCAGATGAAAGGACAACTCGAGCAAATTGACAGTTTCTGCAGCACTAGGCTTTCTAACAAGTTCTTTTCTTTGGCCTCCAAATACAGTACTTGTAGGTTTGACGGAGTTTTGATCGATTTGATACTTAGTAGCATGATGGTTTTCTTTGAAGATTGGAGGAAAAGCAATTGGAGAGCCAGCTGAATTGCTTAAGATCGGAAGTTGAGTGATTGACCTGACAGAAGAGAGAGAGCACACCCCGGGCTGGAGTTTGAGCTCTGAGATAATTCTGGCAATGATAATGCAGAGTTGTGACAGTTTCTGGAAGAATATGGAAGCGAATCAGCACGTGGTTGATAGAACCTCATGGGCATGGATAACTCGGCTATTTGATTTTGCTCCTGGATAAGCTTGATACAGTTGTTAGGCTCGCTACTTCTTTGTGAAAAGAAACTGCCAGGAAGAATTCCCGACAGAAAAAGCGAACTTCTTGATAGATCTGCTCCCAGTAATGAGGGACCTGGAAAATGTACATATCAGAAGACTCAAAGCCAAATGAGACAGAGAAAAAACTCCATCTCATTGCATGACTTCCATATTTTTTTCTAAAGGGGAGACAAAAAGATAATTTAAATGATTAGAAACAGAATCATGGAAACAGTTCAATATGACGTCCATAAAACGCAATCTTGTCGCTTATCACCATATAATTAGGAAAACTTAGCGATATAGGAGATGTTATAAGAAATAGATGGTCCGACGACAAATTGAGACCATAATAGACAGTGCTATAGGATTTCAAACTGAAAGTGATAGAAAAACTTTCCAAATTGAGAGCATAATAGAGCACAAAAGGACACTAAAATTTGATTATTTGACAGTGATCAAGCAACTACTGCAACTTACCAAGGCAAGTATCCACTTGAAGTTTCCGGCGACGCTTATTGTGTCCTGCAAGGCGTTCACGACAACTCCGTTTACCTTCATCAAATTCTGCTAGCATGTGAAACCTGTAACAAATTGTAATTTAAAATCCTAAAATGTAAATATCAGTAAGGAACTGAGAGCAAGTAAATAAGAACTAGATGGTCCAATGACATCGTACCATAAAAAATGGGTCTACTATTATGCATAGACAGTTTTTATCATTCATAAATCTAGCCAAATACAAACCTACTAATAATCAAGCGCATTATTATATGTTAAAATTGATAAATTGCGTGAATGGAAGATGGCCCAGATTTCTTACAAATTGATTACTCATTCTCTTAGCTCAATCTTTACAGCAAGAGATGCAATACTATTAATCTCAAAGAAAACATATAAAAGCGAAAAACTAAAGGCCAGGTGAAAAATGGTGAAGCCAGATGTGTATCTCCCACCTGCTACATTGCTGACAAAACCTTTGCTCAATGCCATTGACAATAACGACTGGGGTCTTTGAGTGAACTTCGCATACTCTATGCCTTTTGTGATATTCTTTTGAAGAACTTAGATCCTTGTTGCAACCATAAACTTGACAGACGGGCAGCTGTGAACATGAATTTGTATTCCGTGATCTTTTGCCAGGTGATGACGACTCTGGAGGGGAAGTGACAGACTTCTCTCGTGAGGATGGAGTGACACTGGTTTCTCCCATGGCAGTAGACTTTTCCATCTTCAGATTAATCTGCAAAGGTTTCTTATCTCCGTCTCTGATGGCAGAACTCAATAATCCTGATCCAGATTCTGTTTCGGCCAGAAACAAATTTAAAATATTTATAGAATTCGATTCACCATTCATCTCAGCATATGAAGTGCTCCCACCCGAATCATCAAAAAGGAATCTTCTTGTCATATCAGGCAAACCAGATTCTGTAATTTCCATTTCCCCAACTCCTTCTCTGATAGGAAATGACAAAATATTATATACATCAGATAGTGGTTTCGTATCTCCTGGTAATCCAATATGATCTTAAAACTAAAGTCCTTTCCCCACAAAAGCATAGCACAAAGATTCCATCATCAAACTAGAAACACCGTTTAAAAATCACAAACCTAACATTACCAAATTTATATTTAATTCAGTATAGAATCCTAGAAGGTAATTCCTAATTTCTGATTGCTCAGAAAAACCATAGAAAGATTCATCCACATGATCAAACAATTCTGTTTCTGAAAATAATTAACAGACAAAAGTAAACAAATCTCCTTCTGTAAAATATGAAATTAAAATTTTGCTCATCTTGACAACACTATGAATCTTCATCAAGACAGACTAATTCACAACTGGATGTATATGTAGTGTGAGAAAGCAATGAATTCCAAATTCCAGAAGTGCAAAAATTATACGAAAATGAAATAATCAAGAAATATGAGCAGTTCTATTCAATAAAGAACAGAACTTTTTCGTCAACTGTATATCAAACTTCTGAGTCCAAGAAAACGATCAAAACTCAAAAAAACATCAAAATTATGAACAATAAGAGAAAATTAAGCAATTATAAGAAAGCCCACATGAGAAAATTTATCAAAACCAATAATAGACACATCTATCAGCCAAATATTTGCATATTATTCATATGGAATCATGAATGAAGAAAATTTTGAATGCTTACCAGATGAACAGTGAAGAGAAAACGAAAGAGAATGACTCACAGAGTGTCTTTTAGTACCATTCAGTAATTTATTGGAAGCACAATTGTTGGGTCGCGGGAGATACAGTGAGAGTCAACATCAATTCCACCATCCCAATTGAAAAATCAGATAAAGTCCGAGTCTTTTATAGCATTTCATATACGTATACTGTGCATGTGTGTGTTAGTGTGTGAGAGAGAATGGGCGGAGAGAGGATCAAAAATTCAATAGGGAATGGAGAAGTTCTAATTTCGGGAAAATTAGGTGTGTCTAATCGCTACTGTTCTTGAATTAGATGTATCTGATCCCTCCTGTTTCCCACCAAATTCATCCATCCAATAGCATAAAGCAGTCATTTTCCGTAATTGAATATACTAATGGCTCTATGATTATAGGCTCAAAGCAATAATTAGACTTCTCTTTCACAATTTTAGTGAAAAATACTTCTTTCAATTCAAATTCAAATAAATTAATTACCTAGTCATGCTACATTTTTCATCATCCTATATTTAAAGCATTTCCAATATAAAGTCAATGTAAAACGTTTTAGGTATATATGTGTCAAAAGATATTGACATTACATACAAAAAATTATCTAATACAACAATGTCAATATTGTAAATTTGTTAAGTTATTATTAGAGATTTTGAAAAAAAAAGAAAGAGAGAGAATTTTTTTTATTAGATAAATTAATACTTGACATTGTCATAGAAAATATCATGAGATGACATTTTCCATGATAATGTCAAGCATTTAATATGCCAAATAAACACTCTTTTACCAATTGTCAATTTAATCTATGACTATGACTATGCATTAGAGATGCTATAGAAAAATTTTCTAGTATTCTAAAAGTACTGAAAATTCAGTAGCCCAGCCAACGGCCAATTTACATGTATATTTAAGGATCCTAATTTAACAATAAATTGCACTATATGAATTCACATGTCAGTTCTTTATTTCACCAAATAAGATGGAGTAACCAGAAATTTGTTCCTATACTTATACCAAATCATCGTTGGAATTAGCGAATGAACTTAGCAAAAGGGAAAAAAAATACAAAAAGTCTAGAGATACATGAAAATTTGATGTATGAATAAGTGAAATTGTAGACGTCACACAATTTTATTAGATAATTAAAAAATATCAAAGTGATCACTCTATAGAATTTTATCACGTGAAAATGTTACTTATTTATATTATTTATTCATGTCTCTATAGAATTGCTCGCATATACTTTCAAATGGCTTAGTGTAGTTGCTAGTTGTTATAGCTGATGAAGAAGAATTCATGTCTTCATAATTCAGTTTGTTCATCTTACCTTACGTTTCCTCTTCTTGTCATCAACCAAAAGAACTTTTACCTCAATCATTTCCAAATTAGTAGCAAACATATCATGAAATACATTGGTCAGACATATCCAAAATCCATATGCATTGCTCATTCTCTAGTAAAAACACGTCTACGTATACATTTTCTACTCCTTCTGTACGAAAATAATGGATCAAGTTATTAATATAGATGAGGAATGAAGCAGTGATGAGAGTGCTAAAATTTAATTAAGCCTTTCTATCATTGAAATAGAGTAACTATATATATCTATGTATGGATCGGATAATACATAGTGGGTCACTCCAAATCTCGAGATTTTAAGCTAATAATCGAACTTTATTGTGCGAACTGTTAAGTAACAATTTCATGTTAATGGGATGACTTTATTGCAATTGAATAAAAGTTTAGGATCTTATTGCTAATAATTGAACTTGAATGACTTAATTGCTATTAAATTAAAGTTTGGTTGGATCTAATTGCAAGTAATTAAAGTTCAGTGATTTATTTGCAAGTAAGGTGAAAGTTCAGTGACCTCTAGTACAATTAATCCATTATGAATTGGTCACCAAAGTTTGTTCTTTCGTTTCAATTTGGACACTTGATTGATAAAACCAGTACGAAGGCTTCAAAAGATCATTCATTGAAGAGCCAACCAATTCAACATTATGCCATTGTTGATTTTGTAACTCTGAAAAAAGAGCTTATTGCCTCTTCCTTCAACTTACTTTTACATTGATCGACAAACAAAACTCCTAACAAAATGAGCACAATTTACATTATGAAGAAATCATAGAAAGATTCATTGAAAGAAAACCCAAATCGACTTTAGGTTACTACATATTTATGAAGCCTAAAAGCAGAGTGTTACCTCTTGCTTGAAGTTACATGTACACTGATTGGCAAACCAAACTCCTATCAGAGTAAGCACAATTTATATATATAGAAAAAAAAAGTTATCGAAACAGATTCATTGAGATATCAACTTTAGGATACCATCGATTTATAATCAAGTCTAAAGGAGAGATTATTACCTTTGCGCTCCAAGTAACATGTGCATCGATAGACAAATGAAACTCCTAACAAAAGCACACTATTTTTTTTTTTGAAGCAAAGAAACTGTATATCAAAAGATCATTCGTTGAAAACCAGGAATCCTCAAAAGTACTAAAGAGGGGAAAAAAGTTGAGGCAAACAAACAATCTAAACTGTACATACAGGGAAAAGTTCAGATGAATTTTCAAAGAAGAAAAAAAAACAGAATCTATAACCTGATCTTGATGACAAAAAAAATCAACAAAAATTTCTGCAATTTCAAGCAACATTAGTCCCATAAAGCAAATTAATTATGCACTGATGATCATGGGATTAATCAAACCGCACTAGTGGAAATTGGTGCACCTCTCTTGATGCTGTTCACATGGGTTGTTTCATAAACAGGCAATCCACTTGAGAAGTAATCCAAATCATGATTTGGTAAATCAAACAGATCAGAACTTGAATCACTCTCTGCACCATCATCAAAATCATGCATCTTTCTAAATTCTTTCTCTTCTGATAAATAGTGATGATCGGTCCAGTTTTTTCGACTTCTGTTCGAAAATCCCAGCTTAGAATTCTTGTTCTTCTCCAAGATTCCATTGAAAGAAGCGTAATCTGCATTTCTTTTTGTGGGATTATAAGGGGCTGCTGGAGGTGTCCTAAAACCAGAGCTTGAAGATGAATAAATGGACTTAGAATCAGCAGGATTTGTTATGGTGTGAAAGAAACTAATGCTGCTTCTTGTTTTCCTCCTACAACCAGGACTTTCTTCTTCACTTTCCTTCACAGATTGAGCAGAGGACTTAGATTTCTTCTTTTTGGAAGATGTTTGGCTGAAAAGAGAATTCAAGAAATGAGCAAGTCTGCCACCAGGGGAACTTGGATGTTTGTGTCTTTTGATCTCTTTCATTTGCTTTTCTGTCTGAAAATTAGGAATTGAGTGTCTCATCATCATCGTCGTCGACGACAGCGTTGGCATATCGAGACTCATTCTTCGAGTAGTTTTCGCAGGGTCTTCTCCCATGATCTTGTGTGCAAAAGTTGCATTGGATAATTCATTATTGCCGGACGAGAAGTATCTCGCCGCTTCAAACACGTCGAGCTCGCCCGACTCGATCCTCCTACCATGGAATGATTTCTTGTACATCTTTTTTGGGTTGATTAATGTTCGAGTAGATGAAGTTCAATTGTTTGAGAGTTTGGACATATAGAAAATGATCTATTTATATTTGAGCAAAGTTTGTAGTAAGAAAAACTTGAGTCTTTTGCTATAGTGGAGTGGGGAAGGTATTTGAAAATTGAAATGATTGAAGGTAATGGTAGATAGGGTCCCTTTTATAATAGCACTGAATTGCACTTTCAATTATAACTTATGATGGAGTTTACATTAATTCAATTTATTTACTTTTTCTTTCTAGTTTTTAATTTTAATATATATAAATTAATATTTTTAATGTTTTAATCTTTAACTTAAAGTGTTCGACATTATAATTATAAAGTTTAGTCCTATCGAAAATAATCTAGAACGATAGTTAAATAAGTCAAGAAAAAATGGATTAGTAATTCACACAAGGAAAAAAAATGAAAATTCTAGGAAAGTAATGAAGACATTTTATATTTGCAATGAAAATAAAATACGATTTGGTCACTAAATGAGCATGACAACTATTACGCCTTAACCTGATAAAGATTTGTAACTCAAATCCTTTTGTATACCGTGGTTTATGTAATATATACTCCAGTAAAATAGTGAATCATTTGAAGAGACTAATTTTCAAATCTATATGTGCTCGTTTGAGTTATTACCACAAGGGCTAGCTAGTTAGTTAATACTAATAGAATCTAATACTGTTTAGTACTTGGAGATTCAACTGAAAGTTTGATTTTCCAAAGTGCATGCGTGCATGTTGAGTATTAAAATATTAATAAATAAAATTCCATCAATGTTAACAACTTAACCTCGAGGTTAAGTTGATTTGACATTTCTGTTAAGTAGTAATTCTAATTATATTTCTTACCAAGAATCTACTTGATGTCAATTTGTGCTTTAATAAATTAATAAATGCATAGATGAAAGGTGTGGGGTAGAATGAAGCAATTAGCCTTTTTATCCTTGATAATAATATATATGTATATCTCATCTCATGCTTTGAAATCGAAAAGCTAGTTTTGTAGTGTGTTGTGGGGAGCAAAGAAGCTGTATTTTCTTGGATACTCAACTTTGGAAAGTTGAGATTAGGATTGGCAATGAGTTTGGTGTACCATATATATCATCTTTTTCTTTTTAACAAGAAGTATGATTGCTAATATATACAAAGACCCACAATGACTTGACCTTTCAATATTATTTTGAGGGATTTAAGATTGATTTTTGATCAATTGGAAGTGCTAATTACTATTATTGAATTCAATATTAGTTTAGTCAGTTCACACAAAAAAAATAAAATAAAATAAAGTTTGTGTGTTTGATTTTAAAATATGGAAGAGAAAATATTCTCCACTTACATGGAAAACAAAAATCTTGGAGGAGATGAGAATTGAGTTCGAGAGAAGATATGTCAAAATATGCTTCAAGGGGTTGTATACTATAGAATTTAAATTCCATTTTCATTTTTTTATCAAACGCACAAAGATAGAATTTTTTTCTAAGAATTTGAAAATTTTCATGTAATAAAACAATACAAAGAATTTTTATTTTTATTTTTTTGGGTCATCAAATGCCAAATACTTAATTTTTTTTTTTTTGGGGGGGGGGAGGTGGGGGGGGATGAAAATTGAGTTTATGATTAAGAATATATTATTCATTGAGATCCAGTCTAATGAACCATATTCGAAATACTGTAGAATTAATATAATGATGCCTTATATCGTGTTTATATTTTAAGTTATATTATATAAGTTATATGAGACTTTGACTATGCTCAAACTAAATCAATATATATCTTTTCTTCAAGATAAATATTAATTAAAGAACTGCGAATTTGAAGAACTGTACAAGAATTATAGTACAATGAAAGTTGACCACAAGTGATGCTTAATGATAATAATTAGCTTAATTTATCTATATGTCACGGTAATACCAAAAAATTAGTTAGATGTAGTTTCCAGCTTATGATTAACAAGAAAAGTTCATCGAAACAGGTTGGCCGCAAGAAAAGTAATTCTTTCTCACTCTAGTGTAAATAAAAGTTCTCCATTGATGAAGCATTGAGTTGTGAAAAGGAATAAAGTTGTTAGGTGGACCATCGAGTTCTATAATCGATCCAAGCATAAGTTCAATCTTACTGTTCAAGCCCCAGCTAGCGCAATCCATTTTGGGTTCGATCAAAAATGGATCAAGATTTTTTTCTCCCTTGCTTTTCAATTATTTGATCTAAAGATTCATCCACTATATGATTTGAACATGTGTTGCACTAGTTAGATACTCAAATTCTAATGGAAATCGTCTTGGGCTGAAATCACACATACCCTTCTTCTCCCTCCCCTACTCTATCGACCCCATGTATAAAAAAAATAATAAATAAAAATCAGTGTCTCTTATATTCCCATATATATGTTGATATGTTTAGAGCACATAATTTTGGTACCCACAAAAAAGATAGAAAAAGAAATATCTATAAAGCAATTAATAATCCACATCCAATTTCTTGTCAACTTCCACTCATTATTTAGAGATAGTATTTACCAAAAATTTTGACAAAAAAATAATAATTATATTTTCATAAAAATACGAAAAGGAAATTTCTGATTTTTATTTTCATAATGAGAGATGATTTAAGTAATGAAAAAGAAAAATTTTAAATTGTGATATTATAATAATCCATATAATAATTTATCCTCATCAACCGGTCAATGTATCATAACTCCCAAACTTTAATCGTTTGGTGAAAGAGTCACTATATATGACATGATGATTATACTCTCCAACGCAATCCACTCCCCCCTTTTTGGTTTCTATGTGGTGTCAATAAAATTTTGTTACAAGGTACATAAGCTTCGATTGGCATACACTCGAACTTCAACTATTTCACTAATAAGAATAGAAAACCCATGATCTAATTGTTGTAGATACGAGGAATATGAATGTGTACATAATGCAACGTGATATTTGATTGGGTGTCCGTGATATGTGAACAGTTTAAATCTTGGTATCATAATCTGCCTCTCTTAATTTACATGGCCTAACATGTGTGGTTCATGTAACTAGTTGATGGGGATGTGCCCCTGAGTGTCTCCGAATCAAAACTGGTGTGTTCTTCTCTTAATTGTTTATGCATTTGATAGATATTTTTTGACAATTTAATTAGCTTTGAGCCAGCTTTTATCCATTTTTGTAGATTGTGAAATAGTCAAGAACCACCCTTTGGGGTTCGACTTGAGGATTCTATGCAATCTCAATATTATGTGCATATGTTGTGTGGGAGAAGAACTAGCTACTTGACATAAGTATGAGTAAAGCTTAATCTACTCGCAATACATGGAAGATGGATGCGACTAATGAGAGTAAATCTTGCGTATTCTTCGATTTCTTTTATTATTTTTTTTTCTAAGATTGTCATCTGTTTCAGTAATCATTAGGGCTTTAATCCTAACCATTCGTATAGCAAATTCCAAAGGCATTTTTCAAAATTCTTAATTATAATCTGATAAGTAAATAATTGGCATTTGCCAAAAAAAAAAAAAAATAATAAAAGAGGTAATTCGTTTTGGCTTAGTCACTCAACTACTAATTAAACATTAGACTATTTTAGGGAGAAGTACAATACTTACAATTTTTACACAATTTATTTGGTTGTCTGCTTGGCCCATAATTGATATCCAATGAATCTGGCAATGCATGTAATAAGCTCGATTTCTTTTCTATATCATTAAGTTGTGATCGCTACACATAAGGGTATTAGCCAGTTGTGAGACTGACAAGTCGAACAAAACTTTCAGTTTCTAATAAAGTATATATCGTCATAATCCTTAAAACTCACATTAATCTTGTAACATTAGCAAATTCTTCTTTCCTTGGCATATGATCATGCCAAACTACAAGTTACACTATTGTTAGGTGAATAAGGCCAAAACTTTATAGCATAACTTTTAAACCCAACAAAACTTGATCAATTACACATAAACGTCCAAAATTGATGGCCCAAATAAGTATAAAATCTCACTTAAAACTTAGTTGTGACACTAGTTGTCATCGGATATCCAATCATATCATATCATGAAAGCAAAACGTAACGATCTAGATAGGTTGCATGATTTCGTTTTAGCTAGATATAAGATGGTGACAAATAGAGGAACATTTTAAATCGACTAAGTAAAATCCAGTGCCACACATCATAAAATTATCCACATGCATTTGTTCCCTGCACAAATTATTGTTGCCATTTCTAGCTAATGTCTTGATCTTCTCTACTCAATTGTATTCTTGTTAGCATACATATAACATGTTTTTGGTGCCTTTCTTTTACTTTGAACCATGCATTTAAAGTAACATTTAATGGTCATGGTTTTTCCACAGTCCCATCTACTTGTACCCGAAGATTTCAGGTTTTGTGCCCTTTCCACACGTACGAGCAAGTTAAAAAGGAAAGATTGGTACCGATACTTTATTAAGCTCCGGATAACGGATAGGACTTGTAACCTCACCGAAATGGATACTATATTGGTTGGAAAAGTGCGAAAGAGTCCACACCAACTAGACATCTGATAGATAAAAGATGAACTTATAAGGACATAATGTGTTTTGCTTCACTTAGTTAATGGGTTAACATTTTAGGATGAGATGCAGGACTTCAGATTTAGCCACACGCAGGAAAGATCCCAATTTATTGCATCCAAGCAGGGTGTCTGCTGCCAAACAGGATTTCAATTGCAAGATACATTTTGGCTCTTAAGGCAGTTGTGTGCACGTAAGGTGATGATCTCGTGGTCTTTGTCACAATAAAAGAGTTGGGGGGGGGGTTAGTGGAGCAGGTATTGGTTAGAGAGTAAAGATGAGTAGACTATTGGTTTAAAAGTGGAGCAAGTTTTTCTTTTCATTGGAACGAAGATGGTTGGGAAAGTGCGAGAAAATCCTACATGGTGTATAAAATGTACTTATTTACCTAATGAGTTAGTCTTTTGAGATGGAACTTCAATTGTTATCCTGATAGACATATCTGCATGGCCCGATTTCAGGCCCTATCCCCTTCTCATATTGATATCCCAAAGTATGGATCAGAATTAACAGAGGGAAGGATAGAGTCTTGATCAAGAGATAATTATCAAGAACGCATAGTGCAAAATGTACCAATATTGAAAGGTAAAAGAATGGCCCAAAAATGGAACATTTTGGGACATGATTCGTAACTGTCTCCCAATCTTGCCATTCCATTTATATATGCATCTTTAATGGCAAAACCACCCGTAGGTTACGTTAAGTTATCACAAACTAAACTGCATTATCTTTGGGCTAAAAATAATGCCAGATCAACTGATCAAACTTTATTGGACATGCTACCCATGCATTATGTAAACTTAACTTTATGTTTGTTGTTGATGGTTATCGACTTTGTGTTGACTGTTGATGTGTGAAGTCAACAAGTTCAATTGAGCATAGACAACTTTTCGAAAACTTAATGTTGCTTAGATTTTGAGTTCTCCTAGCTCAGTTGAACATCGTAATTACTGCAATATTTGAAGATAGATTTGAGTCTCTTGCAGGCGGAGTCAGGTGCTATTGAAAGGTGAGTCGTATAGTACACACGGCTAAATTACTCTTTACATAAAAAAAAAAATTCCAATATGAAGGGGGAGACCCACCATGGCCCCCTTAGCTACACCACTGGTCTCATGTTTAGATAAAAATGTTAAGATATGCAGGTTTTTGTATTTGTATTTAGCATAGTCTCATAACAACCACAAGCTAAGCGTATCAAATATCATGGTGGTTTGGCATTTGTTAGCTAATCGATACTTCTTGTCCAGTGATATTAAGAGGAAAAATTGAAAATAAATCTATGTTTCCCTTCTCTTTGTCATTTACTTCTTGCCATATATATATATATATATATGTATATTTGCTATATTATATAGTTTTTTGTGGATATTGTTCTAACACCTTTATTATATAAATTAATGATTTGATGGATGAAGCATGTATATATCATAATATAGTTTTCTAGCATCTTTATGGATTTCTAGCATTTTTACTATTTTAACCCCCATTAGTCATCCAACTAGTCATCAGACTAGGTACTGTATCATAACTCAGTGCTATGAGTAATGATATATTGTCAATTTCGATGATTAGTTGGATGACTAATGAGGGTTAAAATAATAATGATATATTGTCTATTTCGATGACTACTTGGATGACTAATGAGGGTTAAAATAATAAAAAAATAGCACTGAGTTATGATACATTGCCTAGTCCGATGACTAGTTGGATGACTAACGGAGGTTAAAATAGTAATTTGAACCATCAAAAGTTCAAATTACTATTTTAACCCCTCATTACTCATCTAACTAATCATTGGAATATGTAACCATCATAACTCTTAGTGCTATTTATCTAAACTGACATTTTCACATTAGACATTAAATAGGTGAATGTCAATTGGATTCAAGACCGATCTCTAATATAAATAAATAGCATTATTCTTTTTAAAAAGCTCATCTAGGTGCGCATGTACTTATTGATGCTCATAGCCTATGCCTTTAGATGCTTGAATCCCACTTGTTATCATATATTAACGCGGTTAGACGTGTATAAATTAAAAGATTTGACTTATACACTTTTTAGTACATTGATTGGAGCACACAATAAATCACAAATTTGTGGTCTAATCAGATTTATTTATCAGGAGTAGCTAGAAGATACGATTGGAACTGGCCCGAGCGTAGACAAGAAAGAAAAATTGTCCGAGCCACTTGGACGAGCTCAAACGGTAATCTAACTTATTATTATATTATTAGAATAATGCTATTTATCTAGACTAGAGACCGGTCTCCAATCTAATTGTTATTTCCTTATTGGCCCTAAATTAGTACCTCTATGTATTTATGCATCTCCACCCATTCTCTAATATAATATTATCAAAGTCTAGATAAATAGCATTACTCTATTATTATTATTATTATTATTATCATCATCATCATCATCATCTTTTATTGGGCTGAAATCGTCCACCGGGCTGTGTTTGACGTCATTAAGTGGCTATTCAACACTAAAGTTCTGCTTACATGGGCCAATTTTAGTCTACAACTACTAGAAGGGTAGGAAGAAGTTGAGTAATCTTTACAAGTAACTTATTAAAACCCAAAAAAAAAAAAAAAAAAAAGAAAGAAAAAAAAGAGAAGAGGCTATTTGTAGGTGAGTTTCATTAAATCTTTAATAAAATAAAATAACGTGATTCACTATCATATCCTTATATATTGTATGGTTGGAAGGAAAAAAAATTTCCCTACACAGAGCAGGATTCACTGCCAATATTAATGTCATTACAAAACTTCAACAAACCATAATATTTTAGTGTATATACTACTGTTTCCATCATCAACGTGATCACAGAGCATGTAACACTTTTAAAATGCAACTAGTTGTGGAACGCTGCTCGTACCACCACCATGCTTGCCGTTCAACTTCAAAAAATAAGCAATCATCACCTACAACAACAAAAATTTTCTAACACTTTCGAGAGGTACCCGTCTCATGTAGGTGTATGGATACACGTTATGAGAATTTTAAAGTCTATGTAATTCATCAACCACGTCAGTGGGGTCTACCCTTTTACCACATCATCACCCACTTAGCCGGCAACTCAAAATTGCCATCAAACTACTCCCTAATTTTTCTAATGAAATGATGATATATTGCTTTTCTATACCTAGTCCTACATACCTGGCCTAGACTCGATTAGACTAGTTCGGGAATGGTACCCATCAAAACGCACTTTATGACGCTATGTGCTGATATGGAAGTGGGTTTACATGATGACATCTGCTAATAGAAGTATCAATTCATTTAGAAAGTAGCGCGAGTGGCGCCATAAGACGTCATCTTGCTGGTGCGTGAAAATTTTGAGAGTTTGATATCTCATATCTTTTCATGCGTACTGATCATGTTTTATCATGCATTAACTGTGTATTACTTGTCTACCATACAACCTAAGCACGCGGTAAACTCAAAACATAAGTTCAACGCTTTTCCCCGCGCTATAGGACTTTTAGAACTCTATTTTTCTATATTAAGATTTAGTCCGATGAAATATATATTCAAAATACTTCAAAATATAATGGTACCTTATATCGTGTTTATATTTAAGTTATATGAGACTTTGACGATTCTCAAACTAAATCGATACATCTTTTCTTCAAGATAAATATTAATTAAGACCTGCGAATTTGAAGAACTGTACAAGATTTATGGTACAGTGGGACGAAAGTTGACCACAATTGATGCTTAATGATAATAATTAGCTTAATTTATTTATATGTCATCACGGTAAAAATAATTAGATGTGGTTTTCAACTTATGACTAACAAGAAAAGTTCATCGAGATCGGAAGAGTCCCTCAAAATAACTCTTTTCTCGCTCTAGTGTAAATAAAATTTCTCCATTGATGAAGGATTGAGTTGTGACCAGGAAATAAAGTTGTTAGGTGTACCGTCGATCGAGTTCTATAATCGATACAAGTTCAATATAATTGTTCAAGCCCCAGCTAGCAATCCATTTTGGATTCGGTCAGAGTTGGATGAAGATTATTTTATTCTCCCTTGTTTTTCAATTATTTCATCTAAAGGTTTAGCCTCTATATATGTGATTTGAAACGTGTCGCACTAGTTAGATACTGAAATACTGAAGGGAAGTTTTGGGCTAAAATCACACATACCCTTCCTTTATTTCCCTTCCCCAACCCTTTCTCCCCCTTGTATTAAAAAATAAAATAAAATAATCAGCCTCTCTTATATTCCCAAATATATCTTGATATGTTTAGAGCACATAATTTTATTACCCACAAAAAAGAGAGAAAAATTTTGACCATGACATAGGTGTTAAGTGGTAGTCCCTGCTCTACCACTTCTCTAATAAAGTGGTGTTTGACATCAACATGTTTAGTTATATCACGAAAGACAGGATTCTTGCTAAGATTTATTGCACTTTGACTGTCAGAACAGAATATAACATCAGCAGTAAATTTTAGAAAACCAAGCTCACTTAACACCCTTTTGAGCCAAATACCCTCTTTCACTGCATCTGTTGCAGGAATGTATTCTGCTTCAGTTGTAGACAGAGCAACAATTTTTTGTAGTTGAGACTTCCAACTAATACATGTTCTATACAAAGTGTAAAAATAAGAGGATGTTGACTTTCGTTTATCTATGTCACCTGCATAATCAGAGTCAACATAACCCTTCAACACAATCTCATCAGATTGTGAAAATAGTAACCCCAACTCTGCCGTTTCCTTAAGTTATTTAAACACCCATTTCATAGCAGTCCAGTGAAATTCACTAGGATTTCCCATAAACCTACTCAGAACACTGATGGGATAGGTTAAGTCTAGCCTAGTACAAACCATCAGATACATAATGGAACCAACAGCAATAGCATATGGAACTTTATCCATTCTCTTTATTTCTTCCTCATATATAGGACAATGCTCAGAAGATAGTTTAAAATGATTTACTAGAGGTAAAGTAACAGGCTTAGCATCATTCAAGGCAAACATATCAAGAATTTTAGCAACATATGAACACTGATTTACGAATAAGGTGTTATTCGATCTATCCCTAATAATATGCATACCCAAAATTTTCTTGGCAGGGCCAAGATCTTTCATTTCAAACTCTTTTTTCAAATTAGCTTTCATATCATTGATGTCATCCATATTTTTCCTGGCCAGAAACATATCATCAACATACAAGAGCAGATAGGTGGCATTCTCTCCACCATTTTCACTAAAAAACAAACAGGGATCATACACACTTTTCTTAAAATGAAGTTTACACATATATGACTCAAACTTTTTATACCACTGCCTTAGAGCCTGTTTAAGACCATACAAAGATTTCTTGAGCAAACACACAGTCTTTCTTGCCTTTAGCCTCAAGGTCCTGAGGTTGCTTCATATATATAGGTTCATCCAAGTCACCATATAAAAAAACAGTTTTTACATCTAATTGCTCAGGCTCAAAATTGACATGAGTTACAATGGCAAGAAACAGTCTAATGGAGGTATATTTTACAACAGGTGCAAAAACCTCTTTATAATCTATACCCTCCTTTTGAGAAAAACCTTTTGCCACTAATATTGCCTTATACCTCACTCCACCTTCACTAACCTGAGTTCATGAAGCTTTGGTCAATAGAGATTTTGTTGTGTGTGACTACTTTTATCTTACGGACTTACCCACATTGTCGTATCTAGTACTATATATGTTTCTTATTGTACTAAAGAACTCACGAGTCAAGGTTGTCATGTGAAACCACTTATATATTATAGTTTAATAAGTGGTAAAAATCGTGTTCCGTCGTGTCAGTTCATTAGTCCCTTCATAAAAACGGTAGCCACGACTAAAAAATTATGGAACTTGACATGACATTATAAGACATAACAAGTACATAATAAAAGATGCAAACCCTTTCTTATTATCACTGGCCAAAGTTATTCTTCTGCTTGGTCAGTAATTACAATTCCACGCCCAATGTTCTGACTAAAAAAAAGAGACAATCAAAGTGCCTTACATGGAAGAGGAATCAACTTTAAATCTATATATACACACACCCTATATAAAAAGCATTTGTGTGGTTATATACATCAGGAAACCTAAGACCCGCCGATTAAACACGGGCAGTTCAGTTCCTACCCTGGAAGAAAACCAGAAGAAGGAGAAGAAGAGGAAGAGGGGGAAAAAGGATCATTACACAGACACAACCTAGTACAACCCCATATCTAGTACTGTGTGTACATAAATGGGTAGAGGGAAGGTAGAATTGAAAAGAATTGAGAACAAGATAAACAGACAGGTGACTTTTGCCAAGAGAAGAAATGGTTTGTTGAAAAAGGCATATGAACTCTCTGTTCTTTGTGATGCTGAGGTTGCTCTCATTATTTTCTTCAGCCGTGGGAAGCTTTGTGAGTTCTGTAGCAGTTCCGATCTGTACCTTTCCCTGTCTAATTTAGGTGTTTCTTTGGGTTCCTTAAATTATGGCCTTAAATATCCCCGCTATATTTCTTGGTACGAACCAAGAAATAAGGAAAAGATTCTGGTCGACTCTAAGTTTTATTGGGATCAAAGATCTGTTTGATTTTTGTTGATCTGCATCTAATTTTTGTGGTTTTGATTTTCATGGTTTTTTCTTTTTTTAAATTAAATAAGTAGTGAGATCTGAGAAAGAAAATTATATTGTTTCTTTTGAGCTAGCTACTGAAAATCTTGATTTTATGGGGCTAGTTACTTGATTATTCTGCTTTGTATATATTTATATGTTAATAATTAACTGATCATGCTGCAATGCATGATACAATTTTGATTTGATTTTTCCTCAACTCTTTTTTTTTTTGCCTACTTTTATAATTCAAGTAATCATCAGGCTTTGAGGCTTCAAAGCTGCAGAATTTTGTATAATTACTGAATTTAGGTCAATACAAAGATTGAATATACAGAGAACCAAAAGATCTATAAACACTTAGAATCCTCACTTAATTATCTGCAGATTATAGAAGCATAAGCTTGAGATTTATTTATTTACTTATTTTGGGTGTGTGTGTCCTTTGATGAGTCGCCTCATTTGAGAACTTAAGAAGAGACCATCTCGGGCATATGTAGTCACATTTTTTTAAGATCATAGACTGCGTACACCGCCGAGTAATGGCCAATACTTGACCTTGAGACTTTTCTGTGCATGAGATTTCATCTAAAGAAATGATTTTAATATTATTTCAGCATTTCCAAGACACTTGAAAAATATCATCATGAATTAGCACTTCAAACAGACCTTCCAAATAATGAACAGGTACCTTTCTACTTCCATTTTTTTTAAAATATTAATTACTCCCATTTACTGTAAATTTCTAAACCAGAAACAAAAAAGGGTAAAAAAAAAAAAAAAGTGAGAGATAAAGGATTCCTTTTCCCCCCTCTTTAAAATTTATTTGCTTTTTCTGGAAATTTGTTTATTTTGTGATATATATATGGAGTCTATTAGCTAGTTGATTTCCTTTTTTAAAGCAGAGCAACTACCAGTAGTATTTAAAATTAAAGCAAGACTTGAGAACCTGGAAAAATCTCAGAGGTAATCAAGAAACAATACTCTTTTATGCCATATTTGCTTGGTCAAAGCACTGACATAATCTCATTCTCTAAATATTTTTCAGGCATTTTCTTGGGGAAGACTTGGGACAGCTGGGAACAAAGGATCTTGATCAGCTTGAGCGCCAACTAGATTCATCGTTGAAGCAAAAAAGGTCAAAGAAGGTACTTCGCGTTGTGCGCGCACGTGCATTTCTTGTGGACTCTTATCATCATCTGTGTAAATTTTGTCCTCGTGGATTCATTTCTATCTAATGATTCTATATCATAGCATGCTTTGTAATATGATGGAAAAATATTTGTCAAATTAGTGGAAGGTGAAATTATAATATGGATTTAAGAATCAAACAGGCTCTAAGAATGAGGCTATAAAAATTTATAGACATTATTGTGATAATTATTAGCAAACTTGGAGGATTTTTATTAATTATTAGTACAATAAAAGTGGCTTATCTTACAAAAACTGTACTGCCAATATTACCTTTCATGCCTTTGATTTATTTTGCTTCTCTCAATAAGTTATTAAATTTCCGATATTTTGTCTCGAGTCTTAAATAGACTTTGAAGGTTTCTTAATTATAGACCAATTAAGTGGATGGCTTCGTGTCTCATCTCATATTATCCAGTGTAATATCTAATTTATCCAATGTTTTTGCAGACTCAACATCTCTTAGATCAGCTTTCTGATCTTCAACAGAAGGTATTTTACATGAGTTCTACAATAATTAATGAGTTATTTGTCAATCTAGTGTTAAATAAATACTAATTTTTGCTTGTGCAGGAAAGGTCCCTTCTTGAAGTTCACAAGTCCCTAAATAGCAAGGTAAGTACGAGGGTACAGTGATGTTCAACTCAAGTAGACTATGATTGACATGGTTGGTTGGTTTTTTCGAGTTCATTAAATTTGTGAATCAATGTTGTAAAGAAAATGTTTGGTTAAAGCCTAAAACTGAACAAAATTTGCCTTTTCCTAGAAGCAAGGATAAATGTTGCTTTCTTTTCCAGAGATTAATTAGAGCCTTAACTAATGCAAAAACAAAGAGTTGTGATGATCATAAGAAACTAACAGACTCATCATTTGTATATTAATCAAAAAAAAAAATTCATGCAGGTAGAACAACTTAATGTAGTACCTCATTCATCATGTCAATCAGAAGAGTAGCAATCCTTACCGATCATGTCAGCCTCCTCAGCTCGAGCAGTTCTTTCAGCCTATCGACTGCAATAATGGACTGCCGATTGGGTATGTGTCGATTCCTCCTCAATGCTGATAAATTTCCTTATGTTCAATAATGTCATTTTTCCGGTTCTCCCGAGACAGATACAGTTCCGTGGTATCCAATAATAACGAAGCATCCGCACCAGGTGAAAGCAGAATCCTGCCAGGATGGATGAATTCTCTCTGAAGCACATGTAATTTTAATAAAGAAAATTTGTGGGAGAAACTGGAAATCATAGTTTCTTGGGGAGCTAATTCCAGCTCCTTGATGATGTAATCTTCTATTGATGTGGTCTGAGAGAGATCAAATCATAAGACCTTGTGGACTTAATTAATTTGATTCCAGTATGTTTGGCATGTACGCTACGTGGCAGTATATAGTATGGTACTGAAAACAAAGTTGAATAGAATTCTTGTTAAGTACCCTTAGTTCTAGTTTTTATGATATTGTGTAGCGATCAGCATGTCATGTGGGTGTAAAGGTAGGTTCTTGTTAATTAATTCTTAAGCAGTTCCAATGATCTTCTCTCTATATATGGTGTAAATCAAATTTTACTATGTTATCTTGGAAGTCTCTCTCATTCTTGAAGGTACAAATATATGGTAAGGGAAGTGATCCAATTTACGGAAATTTTACTAATTTTGTATCTTTTAGAATAATTCTATTTTGGATAAAAAAGTAGAGACATAATGATACAAAAAAAAAAAAAAAACATGTGATCTATGTGATTACCATTGATGTAAATGTGAGATGAATTGTTGAAAATCATGATTATGTTATATGTCAATTTTTATTTAAATTTTTGTATGTCCTATTCAAATAGCACAACTCCTAGTGAGAAAGTTACCGATATATATAAATGGTAGGTTAGATTAAATGTTAGAAGATTGATATTTGCTAGTGAGTTGATATAGGGTGCAAATGTCAACTTGCAAAAATCGATGTGGTTCGAATTGTCGCAATGGTTAGATGCTCACATTTCAGATGATAAGTTACGCGTTCGAACCACACCCACCCCTCCCTTATATTCCCCTTTGATAAAAAAACAATTTAAGAAAAAGCCTACAACAATTAATCATCGATACACTCAAAAAATCTAGAGACATACACTCAGTAATAATCTAATATGCCACCAATTAATGCTGATATAGCGTCACATCAGCATTGCCGCCAGACATCTGACATTAGATCATTTTCAGATATACAATACCCCTAAATCAAGATAAATTATCACTAATCATGAGGAAGTTTTCTTCTATAATATATTGTCTATCGCCTCTATCTCTTTTTTTCCCAATTCTCTTTCAACTATCTCTAATTTTCTACTTACCTCTTCAAATACTTAATCTTCCTTAAAATCAAAATTTTCTCAACCATTGCTCTTCTTAAGGTGGAATTTTCGCTAGAAGACTAGAACAATATAAATATTTATATATGTATATATATATATATATATATTGAGTAAACAATTATTGCATTAAAAATGAATCAACCGTTGCCTAGAACAATATATTAGTTGTAATTAATGTTATGTTGTGAGAAATACTTATACCATTGGTTATAATTAGACATGTTTACTTGCCATGTGAAGCCTCTATTGTGTCTTGTTTCATTAAAATTTAATGATTTAAACTTATAATAATAATTTCATATAGAGAACTGCTTAATACTTTTCGTTTCAGTATTGTATAGTAGTTTTACGCACTTCCAAGACTTGTCATACACCTCTTAGAAGTACTAAAAAATTTCTGTATTGTTGTATGCCGTATAACGTCTTAAAAATAATTAACAAGTACATACATAAAAGAGTAATTAAATGAGAATTTTCAACGCAACTATCTGTCTAACCTATGTCAATTACCATCACCTACGTATATAGTTCTAGGAATGTCATTTAATTTGTTGCCATTTATATCCTAAGCAATTGTCCGACTCGACTAGTCTCAACTAGAAAAGGATAATGAATTCCCAAGTGTGTCCTAAACCTCAATAAGAGTGCCCATAAAAAAAAAGAAAAAAAAAATCCTAAAGACAACTAAAAAAGATAGCCCCCTTTTCAAAGATAATATATTCAAATAAACCCTTTCTCGCTGCACCGTCACGTCGCCACGCATTCCGAGTCCGTACAGTGGCTCATGGTATGGAGACTTCCATAGAAATCTGAGCGGCAAGTAATCCACCAGACAAAAAACCTTAAACCAATCAGAGCTCGACAGCACATCCTTAAAAAACCACCTTGTTTCTTAAAAACCACTCTTGTCATTAACAATGGGGGTTTCACTCCCCCTCCTATAACTGTACATGCCTTATGACTACTCTCTTCTGGTGAAAACTATTTTTCACCAAAAGAAAACAAGAACGAGAAACAAACTGTTAACATAACAATCAGTTAAAAAACCCTTTTCCTTTTACAGTTTTACTCAAGAAATAATTTCAGGGTTATCCATTTTAGGTCCTCTTTGAGTTCGAGTTTAGATAAAGAAAGAAAAGCGTAAAGAGAGAAAGAGAGATGGGGAGAGGAAAGGTACAGCTGAAGAGAATAGAGAACAAGATTAACAGACAAGTTACCTTTTCGAAGAGAAGAGGTGGGTTGGTGAAGAAAGCTCATGAGATCTCTGTGCTTTGTGATGCAGAAGTGGCTTTGATTGTCTTCTCCACTAAGGGGAAGTTGTTTGAGTACTCTACAGATTCTTGGTAATTAATTATTTACTCCATCTGTTAGTTATAATTAGATCTGTTTGCTTGCTTTGAGAAATTAATGAATTCTAATTTTTAGGGTTTCTTTCATGGTTACCCATTTTTAAGTTTTGTTTCCAGATTTAATTAGTCCCATTTTTAAGTTTTGTTTCCAGATTTAATTAGGTCATATTTTTATTTCTTTATGTTTTGCATTATAACTGAGAATTAGAATTCGATCCGGTCGTCAAACCTTGTTGCTCTTGTTTCTTCTTATTTTCGACGTGTAGAGGCACGTTTTCTTCTAAAGGGTGTAAAAGTTTCCAATATTAATTCTTTCTGGATCCTTTTTTTCCCGGCCAAGTCTTCTGGATTTTTTGTTTGATGATGAAAAAAGAGTAATTCTTATGTGTGCTGACGACTGCTGCTTTGGTGAAACCATCAGTTAGTAACCTTCAGTTTTCTACTGGGCTTTGTCCAGAGTTTCAAAGCTTGTGCACGTATGATTTTGATTACTTAAGAATTGATTGTGGGAAAAGTGATTTTTTATAAATAGAGAATGTATGTTTGAAAACCAAGATCAAGAATTGTGAAAAATTATTTTTTAAAGAATATCTACGTGAAAGAAGAATCAATTTCATAAGACCCTAAAAGGACAAATTGGAGTCACCTTAATTTGCTTTGAGCAATGGAATGGTTAAAGTCACGCACTTATGAATTGTACTATATATTTGGGGTTTGCTTTAAGGAACTGTCTAATCAATATGGCTTTCAGACCAGAATAATCAGGGAAAAAATTTGGAAACTTCAATTCAGCTAGTGTACTTGTCAATATTCAGCTAAAAAGGCTTGTTCTATAGAGATTTTTTGGAGAAAAAGTAGCTCTTTCTTTTTTTTTTTTTTGGAGAGAACGTACAGTTAAGATTGGGTTGAAAGGCTTAAAAGTAAAATGTATGGTTCAACTGAGCTTGAAAATAATCAATTTTTATTTAGGATTAGGAAAGCTCCACATAACAAGTGTAAAGAGAATAATAAATTTCCGGTGAACCCCTGCTAATTATACTGGCTGAGAACCATTTTTTTCCCTTTTTTGGTGGGGGATCAAATGCATGTCCCTGCCATTTATTTGTTTTAGGCTTTGCTGTATTTCCTAAGAAATGTATTCCCTGGATTTTTCACTTATGAAAACGTAGACTCTATGATTTATATTTTTTTTTATTAGTTTGAATGGTTTTTTTGTGATTGGAAATCTAAAATAAGTTAAATAGTATATATAGAAGCTTTCGAAAACAATTGATGCCCACATGTAAGATTTATCCATGACCATAAAATGCTAATGAACCAAAAATATATGATGAGTTTAGATTCCTTGACAGGATCACTAGGATTAACTATCCTTTGAGTCTTCTATTATTCTGGTACTTCTTGTTTTCATGAGATTTATTGTAATTTTTTTATTTATTTTTGAAATAATGATATCTTCGAAGAATGTGGTCATGAAAATGAAGAAAAAGGATATTAGATTGCCTGTGAGATAGTATTCTTTTAGGGAAGAAATATTCTTTTCAAAAAAAATATTACTCTCTCCAGATAAGCCAGGCATATATACAGTAATAGAAGAAGGCTCATGGAAAAAATTGATCGGCATGTTTGTGTATATATTGTGTAAAATGTTTTTCAACAATTCTTGATCAATATGGCATGTTAAACTAATGTATGAGTTTTCAAATAGATGACTGTCATGAATTCTACTGATTCATTGTACATTTTTCTTCATTACAGCATGGACAGGATCCTAGAGAAGTATGAAAGATATTCGTTTGTAGAGAAGCAATTAGTCACAAATGATCCCACATCAACAGTAAGCCTATTGCCCATATTCTCTAAAAATTAATGTAGTGTTCTAAGAAGTTACATTAAGCTTCTAAAAGCTTGAACATTGACTTTGTCGCCTAGTCCTACTTTATACTTTTATTAAGCTTCGTTTAAAACTTGTGATCTAATCTTGTTGGAGAGTTGTGCAGGCTAACTGGACACTCGAATACGCCAAACTTAGGGCCAAGATTGAGCTTTTGCAAAGAAATCACAGGTAAAATATGTGATTCATTTCTAAACGGATAAATGAAACTATTACTGATTTTCAAAAAGAAAAAAAAAAAAAAGAAACTATTACATTCTCATTATAATAATAATTATCTACGATGTCTTTAATCGCGATACAGTAAATTTAGATTTTTGTTTTCTTTTTAACCACTTAGGCACTACATGGGCAAAGATCTCGACTCAATGAACATGAGATATCTTCAAAATTTGGAGCAACAGCTCGACACTGCTCTTAAGAACATCAGATCAAGAAAAGTATGATATGCTTTTACACTCCTTTCCCTGAATTTATGGTAATTCTTCTTTAACTACAGAATTTTCATACCTAAAGCATGATACTTTTTTCCTCTTATAGAATCAACTCTTGTATGAATCAATCTCAGAGCTGCAACGAAAGGTTAGGCCCTTCAGCAACTACTTTTATGCTGTTATGCATTTCCTTGCATCCAATGTACTTCTAAAAGTTCTTATTACTGTAATTCATGTCATGTAGCTTAGCGAATTAGGTGGTTCTCGACCCCCAAATCTCTATAAAAATATCTTTATGCATGCTCGAGAATCTCATCATGATGTGAACTCATCCATTTTGATACCTCTAGGGTTGAGAATTATAAGGAACCATTTTCCAGCAATTTAAGGACCCAAGTCATAGACATGCAGTTTGCATTTGGATTTTTTTTTTAATAGGCAGTAACATTTAGTACTTGCCTTTGTTTTGAAGTTTAGCGACTCCATATATATTTTCGGGTTCTGATATTCTCCCGATTGATTCTTCATAGGAAAAGGCAATGCGCGAGCAGAACAATATGCTGGCAAAGATGGTATAATAATTAATACATTTTTGCTATCATAATAATCTTGAATAGGCGTTGTTTTCTGCACTGATCTCATCTCTCCTATGTCGTAAAAGGCCAACTTAAAAAAGATCTAGCCAGTCTATTAAAAATTTCATCTCTGTTCAAGCTGAGATTTATCTCTCAAGTCATTGAAGTTAATAACTTACCATGTTTTCATATATATAGATCAAGGAGACGGAGAAGACTATGGTGACACAGCAGCCAAACTGGCAGCAGCAAACTCAAGAAACCAATGGATCATCATTCCTGATGACGCCTCAACTTCCCGGTCTAACCATGGAGTAAGTGTCTCTCTTTTACAGTAGCATATGACAATATAAAACCTTTCCTCATAAACTTTATCCTCTCCTTGGCATCATCTGATGGTAAGGGCATAAGGAAGATAAAGCTGCAAAATTTTTTCCATATTCTTGTGCCCTTTGTTTTGAAGTTTCTTGATTTTCTAATTAGCATGATTATATATATTGTTGAATGCAGTGGCACCTATGAAGGAGAAGCAACAGAAGCCGCAAGGAATGAGCTTGATCTCACTCTTCATTCCTGCATTCGTGCCATCTTGCATGCTTTACTGGATAAGAAAAGAAAATTTTCTGAAATATATCCATATCAAGTTTCTGTTTCTACTGGCTACTAGCTAATGTTTGCTTTCCTATGTGAATATGAAAATTGAAGTATTAAAATTGGGGAGAGACAATAATTAAGAAACTCCCCATGTGCAATCTGTCGTCTGTTAATTTCATGTCTTTTCTCTTTAGAATAATGTCCAGCTTTTTTATATGCAACGTCCTGAAAAAAGCTAGCTAATGAATCCTGCATTGGCTAGCTATCGAGTAAAAATCAGTTTCTTGATAAGATAACCTTTTGAGATAGAACTTCAATTTATTTACAACGATATTCGAGTATAATAATATAGATATACATTAAAAGTTTCCAACTATTAGACTTGTTCAATTGTGGTACAACCCAAACTTGACTTTGCCACTCTTTTGGTAAGATCTTTGAGAATATTTGTTTGGCCCAATTGTTGATTTTGGTTTGATCAATTGATACGAATCAATTAAATTGATTTCACTACCTTATTGGTGCCTTAATCCACACCATAAATAGGGATGAATGACATTTGAGCCTTTCCTTCCTTCATCCAAAAGACCAATGACTCTCTCTGCTTCCTTTACAATAAAATAAAATCTCTGTGGGCTCTTTTCTTTACATAGATTGTAAGGTAGAGGGCTCGGTTTTGGGGCATTCCGTTGGTTCCAATTTGTAGGAGTGTCGGTCAACCTTGGTGTGATCACTTTGAAGCCCGGTCCTCGAGTCCATTTCTTCTGTGCAATGCTCTACACTTAAGATTCTTTCCAGCCCATAATTAACAGGTAAATTTGAGAAGAATCCATGTCCCTACAGTTTGATGGCAGGCACGTTCAGATGCAGGTCCCCCACAAAACCAAAAGAAACTAAGGGAGTCAAAGCAAAAAAACATTCAATTGCAAAAGGAAAAAAGAGAAAGGAATTTGTCCATGTGGCCATCATTGAGGTCCAATTTTGCTTGTCTAATTCCACAATTAGCTAAGCCAAGATTGCCGCCTTTTCGCAAACGCTGTCCTTCATGTGTCGACTGAATTCATTTCTAGTCATTTGTCTCTATAAATAGGTGACCGCGAGACCTAAGAACCTGTCCGACGATCTGTTTAGAAGAGAGTTTCATTTACTATTGATATATATGGGTCAAAAGGGCACTAAGGTGCCAAGTTTCTGCTTAAACAGGATAAGGCCTCTTGTTCGGGTTCGTTCACGATCACCTCCTATAGACTCAAATCTTACAATCAGCAGTGCTGATAATGAAGAAAAGAAAGAAAGTTCAGGGGATGTTAGGAAACAGTTAGGTGGAATTTGCATTCGGAAAATCATGATCGTGGTCGATTCAAGCCTTGAGTCCAAGAATGCCTTGCAATGGGCACTTACTCATGCAGTTCAGAGTCAAGACATGGTGATTCTTCTCTATGTAACTAAGCCTTCAAAAAAAGGTTTGGCTTTCTGATGTTATGAATATCTACATGTATTCCGGATTTGTGTTAATTTTTGATGATTCTTCTGGTAGGTGGAGAGTGCACCAATAAGGGACCAAATGCCAGAGTTTCTGAATTTCTTTCATCTATGAAAAATATGTGCCAGTTGAAGAGACCCGAGGTGCGTTCATATATAATGCACAGATGTGGAACCAACATCCCTTCAGTGAACCCAAGAAATATTCATGTTGCGCAAATTGAAACAGGTAAGAGTTGAGGTAGCAGCGGCAGAACACAAGGAGAAAGGCCGGGCCATTGTAGAAGAGGCTAAGAAGCAGGGGGTGGCATTACTAGTTCTTGGGCAAAAGAAAAGGTCTATTACATGGAGACTTATGCAGATTTGGGCAGGAGGAAATCAAATTGCAGCTGCCGGTGGTGGGGTGGTCGAATACTGTATACAAAACGCAGGTTGCACAGCCATCGCAGTAAGGAGGAAGAGCAAGAAAGTTGGTGGATATTTGATCACAACTAAACGCCAGAAAGATTTCTGGCTTTTGGCTTAAGATCAACTATGTGGCATTTAAAATCCTGTCGAGTTTTTGAAACCAAGCTGCGTAGAAAGTCATTGTTGAAAGTCTATATATGGATGGCTTCACGGTCTTCCATTTATTTTGGAAGAAAATCACAGCTACAAAAAGAAACAAGCATTCCAAATACAATACATTTTTATTAGTACCCAATTTTCTATGCTTGAAACTTGAATGAGTATCTTATGTTTTTCTTTCCCTTTTTAGTAATGTCTCTTTTGGTATAATTCAAATTCATGAGTATTTGCTTAAATTGATTTGCTTCTAGAGTTTGCCAGGTGAAGTTTGAGCAACATCAACTTATGTAACAAAAAAAAATAATTTAGTAATAGTAATGTCTTCTCTCTAACACCATTGTTTTGTGAAGTGGCCTCTCAATAATTACTCAATAGCTATCTCATATTTAACTGTGTGAGAATATAAATTCTTGAAAGTTCAGATAATTTTGTATTGTTTTGTGATAATCTTTATTCTAAAAATTTCAAAAGTTTAAAAAGATATATTAAACTCATATCACAAAATTTTTTATTTTTTTTCCTGCATACCGCGTTTTAAATATTTCATACTAGTTCATCTCTATATTAATTCATTATCTTTGCTATAGCCGGTACATAACTCAAATTTTAAAGAAGTTTTAGGGTTTTCTTGTTGGCAAGAAAGGGAATGAAATTGATATTTTAATTAAATTAACCTTTGGTGATGTATCATGAAAATTTGACAATACGAGTAGTTGGTTACGTGGTTTCGTTATGTTATCAGTCACATGATGTGGTTTGATAGATAATCAACTTCCGCCTTAATTCTACTATCACATGTGCTCACCTCATTAATCTTGAGGCTAGTTAACCCGTCACACGTATTATTATGAAATTATTATTACTTGTTTATCACATTGTTTGAAATTCATATCCTTTCAAAAAAAAAAAAAGATTGAAATTATATAGAGAAGACCGTAGTTTCCCTCTAAATTAAACGATTAATAAAGGGTGCGTTTGATTATCAACATAGAATTTATTTAAAAAGAAAATATTTTCATGTCAATTGAATTATTGTTACTTGAATTCTATAGAAAATAAAATCCGTAATTTCATGACATGTTTGACTGAAAGCGGAATTAATGTTAGAAAACATAAAAAACAAAAAAACCTACATCTAGATAGAAAAATATTTTTCTTATTTTCAAGAAAAATGTGGAAAATAATTTCTCAGGGAAAATTTTATCCTACAAAAATTAAAATTAGGTGGAAAATACCACTCTCTTTTAACTCATAACAGTCATGGGCCTAATTTCCTGAACCGGATTTCTGAGTCTAATTAGCCCATATATTCGTCGCTCCGTCTTCTGCAAACAGTCATCCTCTCCCCCAAAATCTTAAAACCCTAAACCTCAATATTCCGTTTTTGTCAGCAAACAAATAATTTTAGTGAAAGGAAAAGAATTTAGCTAAACAATGGGAAAAAAATCGAAATCTTCAGGCAATGGAAGTTCTAAGAAGAAAAACAAGAACAAGAGTAAGTTGGGTACTTTGAATTCTGTAGCAATGAAAAACCAGGCTCCCAAACCAAATCCTTTTGACAGCATATGGTCGCGCCGGAAATTTGATATCTTGGGTAAGAAACGCAAGGGTGAAGAACGCCGTATTGGGCTCTCCCGCTCTGTTGCCATTGAAAAGGTTCAGTGTTTTCTGGTCATTATGTAATTGTGTTTATGTGCTAGTGATCTCCCTTTTTTTTGTTTCTGGTAAATTGCATTGTATTGATTCTTGTCAATTGCATTGTATTGATTCTTATTTTTTGTTTGTGTCCGTTGCGTGTGCGGTGTAGTGATACTTATTTTTGTTTCTGCTCAATTGCATTTTTTGGTGACGCTTTAAACGTTTGCTTATGTGCATGTTGCCGTATACTTATGTTTATCTGTTACTGTGAATTAATTTTGTCACGAATTGTGTTTATGAGAGGGAGCGCTACCAGACGTGTTTAGTATTTCTCTATGTGAAAGGTTCAACTTTTATGGATCCTGTTTAAAAATGTCGTCAATATAACAAAAGAAAATTACGCCTTATTCCTTAAAAGTTAGAAATTGCCTGCATGATTTGTTTTCATCTTTTGAAGGTACAATGAAATTGAAATTAAGTACTTCATATCTCATAGCTCGTTAATTTTTGACATCTGCCTTTTTTACCATCCTGTTTTGCTTGGATATCTTTGCTCTTGTATCAATTCTGCTTTTTGGCGTGGATTCAGAGGAAGAAGACACTACTAAAGGAATATGAGCAGAGTGGTAAATCTTCAGCTTTTGTGGACAAGCGAATTGGGGAGCAAAACGAGGGGCTTGGCGAGTTTGATAAGGCTATTTTAAGGTCTCAGCGTGAACGACAGGTGAGATCCCTTCTAAGCACACAAGCAGTAGAATGAGAGAAGTCGCATTTTGAGTTCATTCGGCTGTTAGAAGTATTTCTTACTGCTCATGCTCAGCTGTAATTCTTTTTCTTTTTTCTTTGAGACAAATTGCATTTCAGTCTTTACATGCATTATACACTAATAGAGAGAAGAAAGGCTGACATAGTGAATAAAGCATCCTAGTTTCTCTCTATGATCCCTCTCTCTCTCTCTCTCTCTCTCTCTCTCTCTCTCTCTCTTTCTCTCTCTGTGATCTCTTGTACAGTACCCTTCTGCTTCTATTGCTTATATTTATGTATGTGTCTCAAATTGTTAGTTAAAATTGAAGAAGACAAGCAAGTATAATCTCTCAGATGGTGAAGAAGATGAATTTGACATACAAGGCAATGGTTCATTTTCAGCATGGGATGATTTTGAGGATGAAGTACCTCTCGATGCAGACGAGGACGCTGAAGATATTGGGAGAGATAGTAAGTATGCCTTTTATGATGAGCGTCTTCTGTATTATAATTTGACCTTGATGGTTACAGTTCTGGATTCGAGTTTTCCAATGAGGTTGGTGTGGTTGAACTTGATAGTACTGTCAATGCTGTCTGCAGAGGCTTAAGAGAAAGCAATTGTATATGTTTCTTGACCTCTGTTTGAGAAGTTGATATATTGGAATATCCTTTGGGGGTACAGGTGCTTATCTTCTCATGAGAATTCATTCTTTGTTGAACTGATTCCCACATGGCCCTAGCTTGTCTTGAACCCAAGTATAATACGAACCAGATCATGCTTCTAGTTTATTAACTTCCGATATTTGATCATGAAATTGGTCTCCTTTTTTGGGTCTGTTTCCTTTTCTTCTTTACCCCCCTGGTTTCAAGGACTCAAGAAGTTAGATTCCAACAGGAAATTTTATATCCACAAGTAGGAAATTTTCGTTTCTCATTTGCAAGTCTTGGCACTAATCTTCATAGTATTAAAGAATACAGATCCACTTGGCTTTGGCAAGATCAAATGGGAATATCTGGATTGACTCTGGATGTTATTTCGTTGGAATAGCTTCTTGGAAATTAAAATAAAATGTTTGAAGGTGGTATGGAGATTGATATCTATGCAAAACATCTTATGCATTTCATAGTTATTCCTTTTTTTTTTTTTTGGGTTCTGAAATTAAATTTCTATCTTTAGTTGACTCCTAGAACAAGGTTAAAACAGTTAATATTTTCTTTTCATTCTTCCCTATTTAATATGTTGTGCTGAACGCGTTTGTTTCGTTACTTATAGGTGGTTCAGAATTGGTTGTCCATAGCTATTTTTCTTGAGTCTATGATAATGGTTTTCTTGGAGTCTTTTGATGTAGATAGTTTTTGGAGTGGTGATTGGATTGGTGTATATTTCAGCTTTTCTTGCCCTAGATTTATGCCTATGGGATCCATGTCTGGGTTTTAGGGTCTAGATTTTCGCCTTTCTTGCAGCAAACTGCTACTGGCTTTTTGGAATTTTTGTCTTACCAGTTGATCTAGTTAACTACTCATTTATTTGGCAAGTGAATTTATAAACTTCTACTTTCTAGCTATATCTTAATTATTATTGTGAAGAAGTGGCATATAGTTTGGGTAGCTGATTTTCCATTATTTTCCCCCTTTCTTTTGTATTAACTAATCTACTCCTTTTTACAGAGAAGTCGAATATTTTTGGACAAGTTGATCCCCATGGGGCAGGCAATAGTCTAGAAGGAAGACTGGAAGGGCAGGTAAATGTCAGTAATTCTATTATCTAAGATAGTGTCTATGGCCTCCAACTTTCTCTTTAGTATTATATTTTTTATTTTGTATAGAATAATACTTGCAGTATTACAAGACAGTATTCCATCTTCTATTTTCTTTCTCCAAGCTCTATTCCTGATGATAATCCTTTTCAAATCTTCCTCATTCCTTCCATTCTGTTTAGGGGAAATGGAACGATAGTTGAAGTTTTTGGTCCACCAATAATCCTTTTTTTTTTTAATTATTATTTTTTATCTTCCTACCTTCCAAATCTTGTTTCAATTATATCAACAGGTAGAAAGAACACTACCTGCGCTGATTCTTTTATAGGTTGTATTTCTACCTTTGTCCTTTCCCTTGGAAGCATGTGGTAACGCTGTAAACAATTTGCTGGAAACATTTTCTTTCTCAACGCGGCTAAATGTAGCTTGAGCAGATGATTGGTTTGGGTCAGCATAATGGTGAACCCAATACTTCTATAGAATGTCTCATGAGGCAAGAGATTTGGCCGCCTGGAATAGAAGTTTTCATCTCTTTCTTTCCTATAGGACGGAAAAGAAGGGCTAGGTTGGGGTCGAAAGATGAGGCTGATATGAGGAAAGTGTTCCATTATGGATGTAGGATATTTTACTAGATTTTTTTTTTTAATCACTTCCTTGTTTTAGAATTCGATTACTTTTTATTTTATCATGTGGTTGATAGGATTTTTAGTTCTATTAGGACTAACTATTTAGTTCTCTTCTTTTTGGAGATCTACTTCTGTGCCTTTAGATGTGAACTTCTTTTCTTAGTCTATCAGCTTAGAAGATCAATTCCTACATAAGAAGAGGGATGGCTTATTTCTATAAACAATTCAATTTCATCATAGTCAAGTTCTTGTACTACTTTAAGAGCTTTTGGTTTTTTTCTTTTCTTTTTTTTCTTTTTTTTTTACATGATTTATAGCTTGTTCTTTGTAGCTTTTTCAAAAATGATTTTTTGAAACTTGATTTTTTGGAGATGTGGTGAAGTATGGAGAGATGGTAGGGAATGTGAAAAATAAAATTTATATAGAATGTGTGGTTGATGATGAAGTTTGACTGTGGGGGACAACGGAAACAATAAACTAGGGTGAGATAAAAGATGCAACAACTGCCTGTTACCTCATTTGGCCCTCAGTTTGTGTTTTAGAATGAAAATTTCCCTGCAAGATTCTTCTGGAAACCATTGTCTCTTGGATGGATGAAGATATTTTTAACCTTGACTGGCATACTTTAATCTCAAATTGTTTGTGGCTACTGGAGGTTTAGGCTTCCATAATTAGGGAAGTGATTTTTCTTAGCAATTTCTTCTTTGTTCTGGTGTAGTAACTGCTGATCATTTTTTTGTTACTGCAGAGGCAGAAGAGCAAGAAAGAGGTGATGGAAGAGATTATACTGAAGAGCAAGTTTTTTAAGGTAGTGATTGTTTTATGTCATTGATTCTATTCCTTGCCTAGATCTTCGAGTTCATTCTATTGTACTTCTGTCTTGCTCCTCATTTTCTTGTAGGCACAAAAAGCAAAGGATAAAGAAGAAAATGAGCACTTCATTGAGCAACTGGACAAAGATTTTGCATCTTTAGTTCAGTCTGATGCGTTGTTATCTATGACACAACCTGAGAAAATGAAAGATCGGAAGCTCTTGTAAACAAGAATGTTTCAGTTGATCATGCAGAGAAAGAAGGGACTAGTGGTGCCCAGCTCAAAAAACAGGTATTTTGTAAGGAAAGCAAGACTTGGACCTCTGGTTTATTAATAAGGCCTAGTCATTTGGAAATCTTTTTTATTAATTATGCATGAATTGATTTGATGTTTTCCTGACGTCGTAATCCATACCCACTTGTAGTCCTTTAGTATTTTACATCTCTCTCATAATATCTGATGTCATTTTAGAATTCTTTTTACTTAAGATGTTCCTTCCATGATATGAGTTGTTAACACTTCTGGCAGGAAAAACCTGATTTTTATGATAAATTGGTGGGCGAGATGGCATTGGATATTCGTGCTCGGCCTTCAGACCGTATAAAGACACCCGAAGAGATTGCTCAAGAGGAGAAAGAGCGTTTAGAGCAGTTGGAGGTACACATATTAAATCTGTTTTTCTGGGCTTTTCCTGACAATTTCGTGATTATTATAGTCACAAATTTAACATAATTAATTCGATAAAACTATAAACCAAATTCAACCCTGTTCCTTTTTTCATCTTTCTTTGAACTGACTTAAGATGGCAGTCTCCAGTTTTCCAGTGTATCAGTTATCAAACTCTTTTATTCCCTTTGTCTTGCGAGTTGCCTCTTGCTCCTGCTACTTATGTTTTAGTTGTATAATAACAGTAATGATTGCCTCATGGTCATACGTTGTTTTCTGGGTCACAGAGATTTCATATGTGATCCACTTCCCCCACTATCACAATATGCAGCCTTGGTGCGTCCCTCAGAAAAAAAAGGCAATTGTTCTCTCCATGCATTCTCTTTGGCATGTGAAGGCTATTTTATAGTACTAATATGTTCTTCTCACATGCTTAACCGCATCTATCCGCTTGGTACCGTCTACATTTTAATTCTTGAATCTTCTTTTCTATATGAGGTGACAACACCCAACTCTCCCAACCCATGCCTACCAAAACAGACAAAAATTCAAGAAAAGGGGATACAAGGAGAGAGAAAATTGCAAATCACCATGTCTAACTGTATTTCTCAAGTGGAAGATAATGTTTTCTGTATAAAATTAAATGATATTCCGAGTTACTTGCCCCTTGGGCCATTTCAGGAAGAACGTCAAAAGAGGGTTGTTGCTGCTGATGATTCTAGTGATGAAGACACAGATGACGCTAACGATAAGGAAGCTTCCACTAAGCAGCTAAGACCCATATCTGGGGATGATCTTGGCGATTCATTCTCTCATGATGCAGAGAGACAAGCTAAATTGGGCTTGATTGCTGAACTCTTGAGAAAAGAGAACGAAGATGATTTTGAGAATGACGATGATGATGATGATGCTTCTGAAGATTCAGAAGATGAAGAGGAAGGATCTGATGAGGATGCTGATGATTATGGAAAGTCTCAATCTCTCAAAGACTGGGAGCAAAGTGATGATGATGTTGACGGTATTTTAGAAGATGGAGAAGGAGAAGAGGAAGATGAGGATAATGAAGAAGAAAAGGAAGATATTAGCATGCGCATGGCTATGAATAATGATAAGAAGCCATCTGGAAGTAAGGGCAAAGAAAAGGATAGTTTGGATGATGGCAAAGCGAAAGTTTATGTTAAAAAGGATTTAGATGAACGAGGGGAACTTCCCTATACCATTGAAGCTCCTAAAACATTTGAAGAATTTAGTGCACTAGTGGAGAATCGTTCTGATGATCAAGTTGTTGAAGCTATTCGGCGCATTCGTACATTTAATGCAATTTCTGTTGCTGCAGAGAACCGTAAGAAAATGCAAGTAAGGAACTTTGCTGAATTTGTTTGTTTTCAGTAACTTAAATATTTTTGTAATACATTTCATCTCCCCATGTTCCTACAATAATTTCATGAATGTTGTATTTCCATTATTATTAGCTTCTATGAACAGAGAGCCACCAATAGTTATCTGTCAATTTTCGATTTAGTGGTGTTCTATTGATGTGTCTTATGTTTGAAGCCACAATATTGTGAGTTACCAACAATGTAGTAAACTGGAAATTTAAAAAACAGCACGTCTTGCATTAGCACCAGTATTTGATTTGCTCAAATTTCTTTTTCAGGTATTTTATGGTGTGTTATTGCAATATTTTGCTGTTTTGGCTAATCAAAAGCCACTGAACTTCAAGCTTCTGAATTTACTTACCAAACCGCTGATGGAAATGAGTTCAGAGATCCCATATTTTGCAGCAATATGTGCTCGTCAAAGGTTACTTCGCACACGGACCGAGTTCTGTGAGGATGTTAAAAATACAGGTTTGCTTTATATGAACGAACACTGATGTTTCACTTTTGAATCTCTATATCTGAATATTTTCTGGAGAAGTATGGGTCTCATTTATTCTCTTTGGATTTGTTTCCCATTCTTTATACATGACAGGGAAAAGCAGTTGGCCTTCCTTGAAGACATTATTTCTCTTGAGGCTGTGGTCCATGATTTTCCCATGCTCTGATTTTCGTCATGTCGTCATGACGCCTGCTATTCTCTTGATGTGTGAATACCTCATGCGATGTCCTATAATATCTGGCCGGGATGTCACAATTGGTTCCTTCTTATGCTCTATGGTGCTCTCTGTGAGTTCTTTGAGCCATCCTTAACTGGTTTCTTCAACTTGTTGATTCTGCATGGTATTCCTGAAGTTTTATTACCTGAGGTCCTGACCTGTGTTTCCTTTAGGCTTTCTTTTTTCACTTTCAGATATAATTTGATACTCCCTTTGTCCCGCAAAGATATATTCCCCTTCCATTTTTCACACAGGTTAAGAAAAAGTGTTTAATGTACTTGGAAAAGTAAATTTAACCGACAGATGAAAAAGGAAAAGGGGACTATCTTTGCGGGACAGAGGGAGTAATATTTTTTGGTTTTCATGTTTGAGTTAAAATCATGAAAAGTGCTACTGTTTTAAGCAGAACTCTGTTACAATTGTGGGTAATAAATATTTTGTAAATGCACAACCTTGACAGCTCGTGCATTCTAGATGATGTGGCGGATGGATAAGCCACATGTTCCTTGATAGTTCAGTTTATTGGTTCATATATAAGGGTGTTTAGTTCTCATTATTTGAGGGAATGGGAAGATTATAATGAAGAGAGAAATAAAATGAGTGGTGGAGATTTAGTGAGGATAAAAATGTGTGGTTGTAGTTGAGTAGTTGTCAAAAGGGGCTATCCCCAAGCCAAGACGAAGAAAGCAATTTCAGCGGTCACGCACATTACAGATAGAAAATAAATAAATTAGTTGTAAAGCAAACTTCAAATTCCTATTCTGTTTAATGCTTCAATTTAGAAGCAAGATTTAGCCATCCAAATGGAATTCAAAACATGCTAGAAAGAGGTATTCACTTAAAATCTAGAACACATAACTGATATATAACCTGGGGATGAGAACTAAATGAAAATCACAGTACCTCACTCTTGTGTCTTAAGCAGACATATAGGGTCTTCCGATCTCATTATTCGGGTCAAATTTTCCAAAATTTGTAATCTCCACTTACCCCTTGATTTGGCAAATACTTTATATTCCAAAATAGAATTTGGTCAAGCTAATCACATCCACACATCTCGTGGCCCATATTTATTACCCAAATCTTCACCGTTCATTTTAATTCAATCTATTTCCATTTCAAAATGGAAATAAATCTATTTTAAAATAGAAAAATAGATTGGTAATGGTGGGATAGATTTTTTTGCAGAAAGAGGATAGATTTTTTTGCAGAAAGAGGTGTTATTGAGATGCTTATAACAATTATGTTATTTTACTACAATTTCTGTCCAAGTGTTTCTAAATATTTTGAATTTATCGATTTAAAAATTTCCCGCAGGTCTGTAGACAATCGCAAAAGTACTGTCCTGAGGCAATAGTTTTCATACAAACTCTGCTAATGGCAGCTTTTGATAAAAACCAAGGACCATCTGAAGATCCTAAGGTTTGTTTCTAGTATTTCATTTACATTACTGAAAATTTTCAGAAGCTTATTTGTGGTAGTTGGTTTGAGAGCATTGATGAAAATCCTCTTCTTTCTTATTTGAGAAGAGGATGAGCAATTAATAGTTCTTTTTTTTTTTTTGGGCTTTGCAGTTTTATCATCTTATGGAAATTAAAGGACTTAGACCGTTGCTCTGCTTGCATAGTCATGTTGACGAGATCAATTCGTTGGACTTCCTGATGTTAATGGACTTGCCAGATGACTCCCCTCATTTCACCTCAGACGCTTTCAGGTTTATTCTTTAGCTATTTATTGGTGGTATTTTAGAGCAACATGCAGATGTGTATCTGGTTTGGATTCTATGTGTTATTCGTTAGTTGGTTTACGTGCATATGGGCCAGTTTAGTAAGTTGTTTTATGCCATTATCTGTGCACTTACAGAAGCAAAGAACTAAAGATTTGTATTTGAGGTTGCCTATTTTCTGGAATGTTGTTACCTTCAATGTAGTCTGATAATGATAATACCATGCATGATGGTAATAGTACAACAAGTAATCTTCAATGTGTGTGTGGAGTTATTTCTTTCTTCTGTTTCAATTTTCCCACTCTTTTTCCTTACGTTACTTTCTCTTTTTCTTCAATAAACATAGCCTTCTATCTCTGCCACATCATCGCTAATCAACTTCCTGATAATTTGTCTGTGTGATCCTAGGCAATTATGAGTTTTTTTTTTTTTTGGGTGATTGATTTAATACAGTTTTAGTGCCAGATTTATTGTATCACTGAGAAGTGAAAGCTTTCAAATGCAGGGCCAGCATGCTTTTTGCTATTATTGAAACACTGAAAGGATCTGTCAACATTTATGAAGGATTTAAATCCTTTCCAGAGATATTCTTGCCAATTTCAAAGCTACTCAGCGGAATGGTGAAACAAGATCACATGCCAGATGCTTTACAGGTTCAGATCAAAGATGCCAACCAACTTATTGAGAAGAAAGTACAGGAATACCACTTGCTGCGCCAACCACTAAAAATACGGAAGCCAAAGATGATTAAAACTGAAACTCCGAAGTTTGAAGAAAAGTAATTCCCCCAATTTAACTACATTTGCTCGATTACATTAAATTTTTTTTACCATATTTCATCTGCTGACTTGATTTCGTCATTGTACGTTATCAATGTGCAGCTTTGTAAAGGGAAGAGATTATGATCCAGATCGTGAGCGAGCTCAAAGGAAGAAATTAAAGAAACTCTTAAGACAGGAAGCTAAAGGTGCTGCACGTGAGCTGCGGAAAGATAATTACTTCTTGTTGGAGGTTAAGGAAAGGGAAAGAGCACAACTTGGAGAAGAAAGAGCTGAAAAATACGGAAAAGCTAAAGCTTTTCTGCAAGAACAAGAGCATGCATTTAAATCTGGACAACTCGGGGGAAAGAGAAAGAGGAGGAGATGAATCATCTCTCTTCTGCTATTTTGGTTTCTTTGGTTCTGGTAAGTTACTATTCCATTTTGGTCAATGGCTGTCTTCTTCTCTACTGTCACTGGTTTCTATTGAATCTTTAAATTGATTTGTTGAACCTGTGAAATCGAAGTCTTTTGTTTTCCCTTTTAAATTTATTAATACTTTGATTGCACTTACCTTCTGGCACTAATGCTACGTCAGACGAGAGAATATATTGGATTTGGATCTCGTTCTATTCTCATTCCTCTGCCTGTATATATGTTTTTTTTTTTTTTTTTAAAAGAAACACTTAGAAGATATTAAACTATTTTCCATTTGCAGCTGAAACTATGAGGTTCTGCTTAAAGAAAATGTCATTCCACCTTGTTCCTCTTCACCTCTACGGTTGCTGCTGTTCTGTTGGTAAGGGGCAACCTGGCAAGTACTTGTCTTGAGGAGTTCTTACTCGTGTTCGACTGAGGTATCACATAACAATATTCTTGACGTAGTGCTGGGCGTAGATGAAGGTTGGAATGATTTTGATTAGGTTTGTGCTTCATTTAGCAGAGTAAGAGATGAAGTGTAAGAATCTATATTGTCAAGATAGCACTGTAGGCGGATGTAATTATGGTAGAAATTTTGACTCTGATATTGTATTTTCAGTTATTATGACAAGACCCCTATGGGGGTTTTAAAAAAGGGGAAAACTTGCTTCTCAAGCCAATAGATTTCAAGACAAGTTGAAAGCACTTTCTTGGCCGGTATTAAGATTTTGGGTGCCATGCACAAAATATAATATGATTACCTTTTATTTATGGAACAGAAAATGAAAATTAAATTAAGAATTGACATTTACTGTCACAAAAGTTGGTTTTCTTTAAATCTGCGTTACTTCAGCACAATGTTTTTAATTAATTACCTCACTTTTTTCATTACAATACAAATATGGTTATAGAGATACAATGTTACAAATATCCATTCATATCATAGAGGGAGCGGGGAGGAACGAATTTTTTTCCCTGAAAGAAGACATTAAGAGGGGAAAGGGTAACAACCTTTTTCCCTTTTCCTTTTTTTTTTTTTTTATATTTTTGCTAATAATGTTTTTGGGAAAATGATATATTTAGAACTATATAAATAAATATTATCAATCAGAAGTCAAGAAATATTACTAAATTATTAGTACTACGTTTGCCCCACAAAAATAGTCTAATTTCAATTTTCACAAATATTAAGAAAAATGTAATTAATACTATTGGAAAGATAAAATTTAATATTATTTCTCTAATATACCTTTTCATTTATTAAATATTACAATTTAAATAATATCATTTTATTAATTATAATGCACATTAAATATGAGTATAAAAGATAATTATTATTCTAACTATTTTTTTAATAGGAAAGTGGATCATATTCTAACACGGATGTAAAAGAAAATTAGACTATTTTTATGAAACGGAGATAATATAACACAACGGTGTCACAATAAAATGAAAAATATGTTGGAGGGAGCTGTTGGCATAGGAATTCTTGTTTGAGATGGGCTGGGCAATTTGTGTGCAGCCTAATGAAAAAACTTCAAGGAGATCGGAAGTCAAGGAAGCTGAATCATGGGGATTCCGTGAGGCGATCGTTGGGTGTGATGCCAAAACAAGTTGTCGACGCCTTCATTGGGGAAAGGATGATATCTCAGATTTTGGTTCCATTATTCAAGATTGCAGGGTGCTAATACAACAAAATGGAGTTTACTCCGTTAGTATTGCAAAACGGGAAGCTAATACACCGACACACCAATTGGCTAGATTATTTATCAATTTCCCTTCTCCTTCTATTTGGAACGAGGCACCTCCCTTTTTTATGGCTTCTTTGATGTATGACTTGAATATGATGAATGAGCAATAATTTCTTCGCTTCAAAAAAAAAAAATGTAAAATATCATCTATGAGCCTACTGACTCATTATTATACTGGCCGACCAATAGAAAAAATACCTACCCACCTATAAAGAGAAGTTGGAAATTCGAATCCAATAAAATTTCCTATGAAATTTTGACAAGAAGAACATTTGATGTGAGGAGGGTCCTCAACTCGGATTTTGACAAATTTTTAAGATTTATCGACTCTTGTGGATGGATGTCTGAAAATTCATTTAAATCTACATAAATCCATTATTTATTTACAGGGGGTAAAAACTATTGAAATCTATTGTCTCTCACATTTTCATTCAAACTCATATATCCGGCGTTGACATAGCAAGTGGAATTTATCTACAATAGTCCATTATTTAAAGACAAAAAATTCTATTGAAATCCATTATTCTTGTCACCCAAGTTGATGTCCCAATGACATTAGTGGTAGGCTTTATACCTCTTTACTACCTAAAATTATACTAAAATCCAATTTGTGGACCCCCAAAATTAAAGAAAAGTCACTTTCTCATTTTTCTTTCCAATTGGAAGTTGAGAGAGATCGGAAGAGAGTCGGATGTACCAAGCGATTTGTTGATACAGATATTAGTTCGATTGCCTCCAAAGGTGTATTCAAATTCATGCGTGCCTCAAAGACTTAGAAAAACATCATAAGGGGGCCCTTTGATTGAAACGCCAAAAGGTAAAGGACGATTAATTTGCCCAGTTACTTCAAGTCAAGCAATGGTGAACTGTGGTATGGAGAAATAAATGATCAGGAGTTTTCTAGTTTTCAACCTTCTCAGAGGGCGAAAAAGGCGACAGACGGATTTCTACCATACCAGAGACATTGGAGCCCAGTGCATAAACTGACTTGTACTCTCTTGTTGATGACTACCAGATTAACAGACAAATATGAAACTTAAGTGCTGGTTTCTGTGTGTTGTGCAGCGGATAGATTAAGCCACAAAATCCCGTCGACTGTTGTCTTCCACATACGTGATACCATCTCTCTATAAGATTGAGAGCAAGTCAATGGAAGCAATTCAAGATTCAAGCCATTGACAGCTGATTCTAACCTTGAATGTTATACTTGGTACCTTTACTCACATTTTCTTTCATCTTATGCTCTCCAATAGGGGCTGTAAAAGTCGAAGTAGAAAAGGTTCAAACTGTTGGAAAGTATTAAGTTTGTGACCAGCTACCATGATTATTCTCTATTATCTTTGAGAAAAATACAACTAATTACAGTGCCAAGAAAGAAGAAAGCTACACCCCGGGCAAAAGCGTACTCAAAATTTGTTCATATGTAAATGTGTTCGCCATGGAAGCTCAAGGGAAATTGAGCACTAGGACTTTTTGGCATACATTTGAAAGCAATCCCAGGTCATACTTAAGCAATCTAAGAGGCGAAAAGAAGGGTTCCCAGATTCTAATGCTACTGGTATCTATGATCCATAAGCAAAATGTGCATAAACATCTAAACAGAAACGGTGCCTCACTTTATGTTCGATTTTCATTTCCATTGTTAATGTATGACTACTTGACTATGCTAGCAGAGTCATTAACAGGTTCCATTAACAGGCATTTATTCCCAGCAGAGTATTGAGCTCTAGAACAGAGTAGACATGCCAACCCAAAAATTCATGGTAATCTATCACATTTCCTGGCAACCTGTTTCTTGCATTGCATGAACAGAATTTTCTATTATTTCAACAAGAAGTTATGCTGGATTTCATTCTACACCTTCAGGTACCATCGGCAAAAGCATTTGAGATATTATCCTTCTCAAAAAGCTTCCATCAAAGTAATTCAGAGGCTAATACAACATATCACATGTTCAAGCAAAGATATCAGATCTCATGACTGCATTAAAACAAAACTGAATGTACTATCAACCCACAAACAAGTATATTGTAAAAGGATTTCCCATTTCGGAGAGACTAAAATGCGTGTATCTATGAATAGTAGTTTACCCCGTGATCATTGTTCCAGCCCCTTTATCAGTGAGAATCTCGAGAAGTAGTGAATGCTCCAACCGCCCATCGATAATACTGGCTGTCCTAACACCTTGAGCTAGAGACCTCACACAGCAATTCACCTTGGGGATCATCCCACCTGCAATCTTCCCGCTCTCCACCATCTTCTTCACACCTTTGATATCAATCTCCTTCACCAAACTCCCTGGATCATCACTGTCCTCCAGTATCCCAGCCACGTCCGTCAACAGAATCAATTTCTCTGCACCCAGAGCTGCAGCCAGCTCACCAGCTGCTGTGTCTGCATTAATGTTATATGGCTGCCCAGTTGAGTCAGCTGCCACAGAAGCAATCACAGGGATGTGGTTATTATCAATAAGTGGCAGAATGATAGAGGGGTCAACACTGGCAATGTCCCCAACAAACCCAAGCTGCACAGCATTGGGAGACGGCCTGGCTGTCAATATTCGACCGTCAATTCCAGATAAACCTACGGCAGTGGCACCAGCCTTGTTAATCAAGGCAACAAGATGTTTATTCACTTTACCAACCAACACCATTGACACAATTTCCATGGTTGAGGCATCCGTGACCCGAAGGCCATTGAGGAAATTGGGCTTGATGCTGAGCTTTCCCAGCCATTGGTTGATCTCGGGCCCACCACCATGAACAAAGACAATGCGGAGGCCGACACAGGAAAGAAGGACAATGTCTGCAATTACAGAAGCCTGGAGGGCCTCAGACTTCATTGCAGCTCCTCCATATTTAACAACAATAGTCTTGCCTCGGAATTTCTGAATAAATGGTAATGCTTCTGATAAAATTCTGACCCGAGTTTGCGCTGAGGTGGATTGAGTACCCATTTCTGGTGCAATTGCCGGCTGTGAAGATGAACTGACGCATGTGATTTTGGATTTTCCACTGCGTTTGGTGACTGGAACCAAGTTCTTGAATGAGAGTGCAACATTATCAGACACTTTTGAGGGCGTCGACAGAGGCGAAGTCAAGGGAAGGATTTTAGCAGCCAACATTGCTTCTTGAAAGGAAAGAGGAAGGGGGACTGCAAAAAGGAACGTTAATTAAGCCGCTTTCTGCTCAGGCATTGACAAATCCAGGACCAGTAATAAAAAGTTTATATCAAAAAGGATTGAACGTTAATTAAGCCGCTTTCTGCTCAGGCATTGACAAATCCAGAACCAGTAATAAAAAGTTTATATCAAAGCCCAATTTTATGAAGCAATAGGCAAATCATAACAAAATCAAACTTGCACCTAACACCAGTTAAAAACACGAAATTCCAGAATCAAGAAATCAACTTTATAAAGCAACAAGCAAATCAATAGAAAACCAAATAAACTATGAAGGCCTCGTCAATGAAAAAAGTCTAGAGGAAGAAATACTCAACAAGTTTCTTTCTGCTCGCATAATTCTCTCTCTCTCTCTCTCTCAGGCACACAAATGTAGAGAGAGAAGAGAGAATGAGAAACAATGTGTACCTGAAGGGCGAATCGACGGTGGAGGTGGGAAATGGCCGACGCCGTCGAGGCACGATTAGGTTGTCGGAAAGTTGATTCAGGTCTTCCGTTTGGGCGAAAAATATTTACTCGGAGAACAGTAAGTTCAGGTCCTCAATCTATAGAAAGAAAATTATTTTAGTCCTTAATCTTTCTGTTGTAGCAATTGAGTCTTTAAACTTTAACTTTTTGTGAGCTGTGGTACAAAAGAGTTTTTAACACCTAGGTTTCTTGATTTATATATTTTATCCTTTAGCAGTGGACATGCTAAATAATTTTGTTTCTGGACTTCTACGTCGAGCATTTGATGATATGTTGATTTAATTGTTAAAAGTTGAAGTGTCTTGATTGGTGAGTATAATTTTCGTTATTATAGTTGAAACTCGAAATTATGTATTTGTCACAATCCATGACTTGATGTGTTGATGGACTTGGATCATACATTGATATACATCTGAATCTTCAATTGATGTTAGAAAGGAGAAAACAAGAGTTTCTATATTTCCATTATATTGAAAACATAGTATAAGAGAAACTGAAGAGAAATGAGAGCGGTTTATTCTGAAAATATGAATTCCTTCAAATTTTGTGGAGAATAACTTGAACTCCATGTTGCGGCCGAATCATGAAAACCTGAATTGGGAAGTGAATATAGGTTGGTGATAGGGTGAATCTATATAGCTGCAGAATCATTGAAAGAACAATTTTTGCTTCAACCATTGCGAAACTTAGTCCAACACAAGTTCGGGGTCCAAATCCGAATGGCATAAAGGCTACTGGATTATTCCTGGTAGCCTTAGCTATGCCTTCCACGAATCTCTCTGGTCGAAACACATGAACATCTTCTCCCCATATTTTAGGGTCATGATGAAGTGCTAGAGGTGAAATGTTTAACTCTGTATTTGCTGGAAGAGTCATATTTCCCAGTCGAGCTTCCTTTGCAACCTTTCGCTTGATTGCAACCACCGGAGGGTAAAGCCTCAATGATTCCTCAATGATCATGTTCATCTGCAGAAGAAACTGAATTTGTTAACTGATATATGAACAATGAAAATGATATGGAGACCACCCCTGTCTCCGTGATAGAGCCAGACAGCCTACATCGATTAATCACATGGCTTCCGATCTTGCTATTAAGGGCCCCACATCCTCCTTCCTCATTGGTCTATGTAGACAGTCTAGAGCCAGAAGTGGTCTCCATATCATTCGTGGTATGAACAAATAACAATGGCACTGAAAGATGCATATTGGAGTAGAAAAGTATGGCTTACAATTCTCAGTCTTGCAATAGCTTCTGCACTCGGGTTTTTCTTTCCAAACAGCTTAATCGCCTCTTGCCTCGCCCTGTCCTGCCACTCCTCGTGTGTTGCTAGAAGAAAAACGGTCCAGGCTAGCAATGATGTTGTCGTTTCATGTCCAGCGAAATAGAAAGTCTTGCACTCATCAGCTATATCTTCTATTGACATCCTCTTGTTTGCATCAGTTTCCTGATTAGTCTCAAGCAGTTTTCCAAGAAAATCAGTACTCTGTAAGGTTTCTTCTCTTCCTTTCCTACCGATCTGCTCTCTTTGTGTTATTATTTTCACAATTCCACCTCTTATCCCCTGCTCGAGTTTCTCTGATTCTATTTCATCTCTGCTTTTCACAATGTGGCTGCAACGAATTCATGTGTTTCCTTTAGTTAGTCCTATTTTTTTATATGTTTTGTTCTAAGGGAAGTGAGAAACTTTACCTAATACCAGGAAACCTGATTTTGTGAACATTTTTTGATAGTAAAACAGTCAATTTTATCAGCTTATCAAATATATTCTGCCCTTCCAAGTAGCTACTTCCGAATGCTGTCTTGGAAATGACTTCTGATGTCAATACCCTAAACTCTTCGAATACTTCAATCTCTTTTCCTTCGTGCTCCTTCCACTTCTCCAGCATCGTTTCTGTGCTAGAGATCATTGCGGGAATCATATTCTGCATTTATTCATTTACAATCAGCAATAATCCATCTTGTCAGTACAAATAACAAACTAACAAGCATCTAAACCTAGTTCCTAGTATATTTTATGGGATCGACTGATAACGAATTTTGCTTCTTACTTTTAAGCTCTCCGCGTGGAAAACATGGTTCGCTAGCTTGCGCATATTTGCCCACTTTTCACCTTTAGATGACGAAAGCCCGTCTCCCAACAACTTCTTCGCATAGCCTTCAAGATCTATTTTCGAGTAATTGTCATCTTTATTGTTCAGTATCTCCTTTACAATCTCTGGTTCAGTAACGACTAGTTGAGCTCTAGGACCAATCCAATACAGGAAGTTCCCTCCTATATATCAGCAAATGAATAATTCATTTAAGAAAAAGAAAATCCAATCAAACAAAGATAATTTAGTATAATGAACAAGATTTTAACTTTTGCCGACAACTTGATCTTCTCAAAGACTCAAACGAAAAAGGTCTTGCATCTTTGATGAAACAAGAACATGAAACGAGCAAATTACCATGTAGGCGTATCCATTTGTGTACATGAGGGAGAATTCTTGGAAATATGTTGTGATCCATAATGTTCATTGCTTTCCCCATAGACTCTTTCCTCATGTTGATTATTTCTGCAGTGTTTCCATAGAGGAATTTGTAAGAAGGGCCTTCGATTCCTTGAGATTTCATTCGGTACTGTATGCGAATTGGATTCAACCATACTTTATCAAGTAATTTACCAAGTAACAACAGGATAAAAATCAGCAGAGAGCAGGGAACAAGGATCAGTATGTAACTAAGAACAGCCATTACAACTTCTTAACTAGCAGATGAAAAAATTATCTCAGATTTCTGACGTGCTTTGATTTATGCTGTGACACTGGGTCGGGAATTTGGAGTTGCAAGTAAAAAGACAAACATACGGGGATGTTTGTTATGGACCACTCGACTTTATATTTATTGGTTTTGATCTACTACCAAATGTCTGGTACTGTTATGACGACAGACAAACATATTATGTGATATAATATTAACAACTAATATGATTTGTGAGAGTTATGTAAAGTGGCCGAGCCACTTGGGGGCCTATGAGGTCCCTGGCCCTTGAAATTTTTTATTTTTATTTATTTATTATTATTATTTTTATTTTTTTGGTGCATTGGTGAAGTTTGAGTATTCTTTTTCCTCCTCTGAACACTTTTACGTGATTGCAAATAAGGAAATCAAAGAAAAATTTGAGACAAAAAATTTAGTTCATTTACTTTATTGTTGGTTAAAAGTAAGTATTCATTACACAGTTTTTTGCCCTACATAAATTCAATTCTCCGACTTGACTTTAATCTTGTAACTTGAAAATTTAAATGTGTCCAACATATTCCCTTACACAAAGTTTTAATAGTTTAAATCATTAAATAAAGAAACTAAAATATTATTTTGTATAGGAATTCAAACTAAAACTTTCAAAGTTATCTTTATTTGAAGTTATTGTATCATGTTTTATATTAATGTGCCTGAGATAATTGTTTCATTACATGTAAAAAATTATTATTATTCTTTTGTTTTTATAAGTTTTATTATGTGAAAGAAAAAAATAAATTAAACCGCATTCCACCACTTAAAAGGGTTTTCAATTTATCGTTAGCCCCCACTAAGTTTTCTACCTGGCTCCGCCACTGCTTATGTGACATAATACTAGTCGCTAATTGAATCAACAACTGATATTGTGCTATGTCACTATTTGGTTCTGTTGCGACAAGAGTCATTTTGTGCTTAAATCCTATTATTATTGAATTTATTTATATTTAGAATAAAGTTTTGTTTGTTGAAACATCATTTGCGACAAGACGTGTTGTCATGTATATATCTCGGTTAATAAACTAAGAATAAACAAAAGAAATTTGCAATAATTGTACCAAATGAAATATTCAATTTTGTGTCTTGTCCTGTGAGAGTGGTCCATGAAACTTAATACAAGGCTATACTTTGATGTGATATTTGAAATAAAAAATAAATGACATATATGCTTTTATTATTTTCTACCCTATGTTCGAATGAGACCACAGACCAAAGATTGTCAGCTAGTAGCAGATTAGGCAGCTTTCAATGTTGTATATCGGACATAAGAAGCTTTCAGGTGATCGTCTAGGAGCTTGTTATAGGGAATTTAACTATATAAATCAAAAACAAGTCAAAAACCGAGGATTTCATTAAATGGTAGATTTATATAGAATTCTATAGATTTTAGACTTAAAAATACACTTACATAATTCTTATCAAAATCCAGCCTTCTAAGATTCTCATGGATTTCAAAATTTTTTTTAAACTCAGATAATTAATAAAAATTTATAATTAAATATTATCAAAACTGATTTTTTCTTATTACTCTTGTTTTAAACAATTACTCGCATTCACGAATTTGTGCAAAATAAATGGTGAATATCCAAAATAATATATTCTCACAATAATGTTTATTTTTCCTTCGTTTTAGTCTTTAAAAAATCAAATTATAATCAATCTATAAGAAAAAAATTGTTAGTGAACAAGATAAGAAACCATTGTAATATGATATTAAAATTCAAAATAATTTCATAATTTTTAGTAATTAAAATCTAAATGGGCAAAAACTTTTTTTCTTTGTCACATGATTTTTTTAAAATCACATTAGATTTAACGTGTGTAAAGTAAATGCATGTTGAAATTGACAATATTAATAAATTACAGTATAATTTAACAATATATTCGTGTAGAAAGGATAATGAGATTTTATTACCTTTGTCCATTTTAGTTTTAAAAACTGTAGATTTTTCTTTTATTTTATTTTAAAGAAAGACAAGGTTAAAATGTTTATTTTTTAACAACTCAGTTTGAATATTTTTATTTTTTCTTATTTCTTTAATCATTGACTGGGAAGTTATATAATTTTTTTTTACAAATTCACATGCGTAAAAATAAAATAAGATAAAAGAAAAATATTGCTAAATGTTTAAATTCAGGGACAATCCCATAAAAAAATTTAGAGATAATATCATGATATAAGTAATTATTTTTTAAATGCTCTTAAAATTAGCTACCTAAACTCTTCCCAAAAGAAAAAGAAAGGAAAAAAAGGGGGAAAAATATCACCTGAACAAGAGGTCAAATCAGATTATGTATTTTTCCTCATTAGTTCATATTTTTGTTATTCCTTGTACACTAAAATTTATTTATCTCATGAATTTTGTAATAAAAAAATCTATCAAGAGAATATTTAAAATGATATGAAATTCTATTTATCAAATTTCAGGAGGACACCTATTTTAATCATACAAATTCCATTAAAAATTTACATAAATCTCTGGTATAAAATTCTATAGAATCTTATCAATTACGTGAAATTCTATTAAAATCTATAAATTCCATAAGAATCTATACACTTCAAAAATTCCATCAAATTCCATATTAAGGACCCCACATGTTTCTCCAATTCGTTGATTTCTTTTCCTTCATTTTTCTTATTATTGTTTTTCTTTCGGGAAATTTGCCAGCAAACCTATACTGTCATGGCATGGTATATCCTCAAGATTAATTTATGCTGCTTTTCATATATACTCGTCAAGGAATACTTTAATGAGGACCCCGATTGAAGAATCGATTTCAAGAACCAATCTTTACCCAAAATTTTCGAAACCCAGTTTTATTAAACTGAGAATATCTGAATTTTCCCTACCACTTTTTACCAGCTCGGTACGTCAGAATGGGCTTAAATCAGTCCACGGTAATAGCCCTTTTCTGAACGGAGCTAAGAGGTTTTACTTTGTAAGTATGAACCAGGTTTCCCTGGAATCCAAAAGGCGTATAATTATTAGACCGAAAAGGAATTCCAGCGGGTAGATGTGGATTAGGTTATTGCTGTTGTCCTCCTATATTATGATGACGGTATGTCCCGAGGTAGTGATGCGCAATGAAAATATTTGGAAACTGTACCTTTCACAAACAGAGTCCGTTATATGGTTTATTCTCCTGAGAATGAAAAAGAGATTTCAAAGGGGTTTGGGAAGACACAGAAAATCAGTCACAAAGGCAAAAGCGACAAAATCCAAGTACCGACATTTGGAGGGTCTGAAGTGGGAGGTTCTCGTCGTTGAAGATCCTAAAATTCATGCCTATAGTTTACGTGGTGGCAAGATTGTTGTTTACACCGGGATACTTAAGTATTTGAGATCAGATGCTGAGATTGCTTTTCTTATGGCGCGTGAGGTATTCAATGGATTGGTACACTATCATTTTCGAAATTATGCAATTGATTTTAGATTTTTATATCATGTTCTTTACTTGTTAGGTTGCTCATATTGTGGCTAGACATGTGACTGAAAAACTTTCGAAGTTCAAATGGTTGGATAATATAAAGCAAATCCTGCAGCAGTTTTTGACATCTTATATGGTTGACGAAATAAGACTTTTCTTGCAATTTCCTTTAAGAGGAGGTATGGCATAAGTGTATGTCCTGTATCATTTTGGTTTCCCCTTTTTTTTGTGTTAATATGCACTTATATTTGTTTCCTATCTTGTTTTCCTGTTTTTAATGTTGTGCATCTCAAAAACTACAATATCAGAGACTAGAATAAACAAAATTTTAGCTTCTTCAATATAGTTATTCTTCATTAGTACTTCCAACATCACTTGCTTTTTTGATGGGAGCACTCATAAGTAACATAGTCAATCGTAAAAATACCATATAACCAATGTAAGTATTACATGGATATGCTCTCCCTTTCATCACTTCATCGTGAAAGTTGTGGATTCGTACGGCGTAGCTTGACTGTTTACATTAAGTGCACATTTTTTCTTGAAATAAGAGAGAAAAAGAATGGATTTGAATGATTGAGATTTGCGTAGAACACGTGGATCCTATGATATATGTGGATGTGATTTATTTTACCAAATTCAAATTTGAAATAGAATGAGATAACACCATATGGCTAACAAGTATCAACTTTGCTTATTGTGTGGAGTTTCATTGAAGAGCACATACTAAATAATACATGTGCACAGAGAGATTGTCCTTGGAGGTGTCACCTATGGAACAAGTCAAATGAAATTTAGCTGGCATGCTTTCTTGAAATTTAACGGGTAGGCGTTTCTGATTATATAAATTACATACCATCTTTGAACATACTCATAAATAGTTCCTGTTGGCACTTTCTTCTTTCATTTACATGTGTGCAATCGAGATAATCCCCATGGTTAACTTCAAAATTTTCTTTCCTCTACCAAGATAGAGATTGAAGCAGATCGCATAACAACGTTACTGAATATGATCCTCGAGTAGCTCCTCAAGCGGTTAAGGAGTATCAAGACTGGTTCTCCGCTTTTGTTCGAGTTACATTTTTGAATCGTGCTAAATTCATGCAAGAGGCCCTGTATGTGTACAGGGAGACAGTTAGGAAGAGCTCTATGCAGCTGCTAAAACTTTGCAATCTCAAAAGGACGAGCAATTGATTAGTGGATCGAACGGTAGGTACGATATTTCTCTGTTTTTATTTATTTTTTGACTGGTCAGAGCACATGCTACATCCACGTGAACACGCTGTTTTTAACATTTCATCATACTAGCCCTAGCATTACCATCACATTACATTAGTTACAAATATATAGCATAAACACCAGTTTATTATTCTTTCTATTTGACATGTTTTTCTGAAAATTAAGATCAACATTCATAGGCCTGACCAGGTGTTGATGCGAACTGAGCAAAATATGTGGACAGTTTAACAAAAAATTAAGTACTAACAAAATATATTATCTTCATTACTTGCTGAAGTTTCGAAAAGATGGTTCATTTATTATTATTATTATTATTTTTTTTTTTTTTTTTTTTTTTTTTCAATACATAATCAAGATTGTTGGCTGCATTTCCATTTAGATGTGTTGGCTTCTAGTTGCTTTCATTCTCTGTTTGATTGAATAGACAATAAAGACTAGGCAGTTAATTTGACGTATGCTTTAATGTGCCCTGTTAAAACTATTGAATCTGCTGGCAAGAAGTCAGTTTCTGTTAGTTTATTCCTTTTTTCGTGCAACACGTCTTTTAACTTATATGAAATGCTAGTCTTTACTCCTTCCATTATATGATAAAATGTTGAAGAACATTACTCCTAGATTGAGTATTGAACACTAATCGTTGCCATGTTTTGGGATTGGCAAACTTATTCAGTAACGCATCTCTTGGCGCGAGAAACCACCCTCAACCAATCAAGTCCTTTTCCATGTCATTTTTCTTTGTTAATCTCTATCAATTTTGTATCTCAAGCTCTGCTAAAACTTATAACCACCAATTATCCTTCATGGTGTATCCAATTCCACTCTGACCTCATGGGATTTATATTGATGGTACAAGGCCATGTCCTCAGTCCTCCAGCCACCATACTAAAGAGAACACCCCAACTGCTAACCCAGATTCAAGCAATCCTACTTCAACTATAGATTCAAATGGATGCTGGAATCAGCCTTCTAATCATACAGTGTCCGGTCAGTACTTAGCCAATCAGTTTCCACCCTCACAAAACTCTCGAAAACCTTATCGAGATCGGAAGAGCACACGTGTTAATTATGCTCACAATAAGGCCATAGTGCAAAAACATGTCTAAATGATAGCTGTAGAATTTACATTGATTAAATAATCTAAAATTGGTGTGTTTAGATTTTCGGTTAAAAGTGCGTACTTATGTCTTATTTTGTTAATTTTTAAGTTACGCTTCAAGAGGAAGTGCAAAGGATCAACTTGGATGGAGTTCGGGTTCAATTTGTAGCAATTTAGATGGATTTGGACTATTTGGATGAACTCCAAAGATTGGAGGCGAAAAAGTAACAATGGAAAAGATGGAAGACGGAAAAATACATAAAGAAAACTTCGCGCTTGATGATGAACCATGCGGCTGCAAGCCAAGAGGAAAAGGTAAATTCAAAGACAGATTTGAACCATGCAGCCACGAGTCATTGAGGTTGCTGCCACAGGAGTCCAACTTTAGAGTTGTGGGCTATTGTCGATTTTATTCTGCAAGTGAACTGATCGTTAACATGTAATAGAGTGATGAATAAAGTATCAAACTCATGAGGACTGAATCTACTAAACTCACCTTAATTGATATCGGCTTTAAATTAAAAAAAAAAAAAAGGATTTTAGGAATAATTTTGAGAAAACTAAAAACAATATCAGAAAACAAAGAGATGGTATTATTTACAATTCTTAAAAGTAATAAAATCACAATAATGCTAGAATTCTTGAATCCACCGCCGCTCTCATGATTAACTATCGGTACTTGAGGTTGAAAATTAATAATCTAATATTATTCATAAGTCTCCCTTGATTGTGATTCAAATCTATACCTATATGTGAGAATAATTATATCTAATTAAATTTTGAACATAGTGTGTACATTAATCCACTGTGATTATTTTTTAGCGATTTCATAGAGTATAGTAGTATCTCTATTTATTATAGGATCTTACGTCGTTCATTACCATGTGTCATATTCATGATGAATTTCTCAAGAGCAACATGAACCACAAAGCTCGAATTAATGGTGATCAATAATGAACGATCAACTCGACTAGAAGAAACTAGAACATATGAAAACAATTACTTCAAATTAATCACAAAAATATGGTTTCATCGTTAACTTTAGCACAAAACAATTAGCCTAACATGTTGAAGAACTAAAACAATTATAAAAATAGAATCCATCACCAAGATGACATCGGATTCACAATAAAATCAACCATTTTTTCTCTTTTTCCGCTTGCACGTCTGAAATATTTGCCCGTGGCTACTCTTAGACGGCTTCCGGACTCGGCTTTCCTTCACGGACGTCCTCGCTTCTTCTTCCGCCCTTTTTCCCCTCTCCAATTGTTGTTTCAATTAGAGCAATATTAATATTGGAGGAAAAAAACCAAGGGGAAAAAATCAGATGGGAAAATAAATAATGTGTAGGGGAAAAAGTTAAGGGAAAAATATGAATTGGACATGTGGCGGTATTTTATTAGATTAGGAGGGGAGTGGGAGTGGGTGAAAAATAATATTTTATTAAATTAAGGGAAAATGGAAGAAGGGGGAAAAACCTATAGGAGGGCCAAGTTAAGGTTCCCCTAAAAAAAATAAAATAAAATAAAATTTTCCCCCTCTATTTTCATACATAATTTGATTTTATGAGATAAAAAAACCCAAATTTAAGTTTTTCCACCCCCACATTAATCAAGCCCTTAAATAGCATAGATGCATTGTACTTGGGCCATGCATATTCTCCCCAGGTTGTTGAAGGCTAAAGCCCACGTGAATTAAGTCTCAAACTTCGTTTAGTTTTCGTCATTGACTTTTGAATAATTATTTATGCAACAATTTTTCTATTTCCAAACATTACCCGTAAAAATCCATCAGGTCTTTGATATAGAAATATTTACCTCAATAATAATATCCAAATGCCAGCCAAATTGGTCATTTTCTTTTTCTTTTCTTCACCAATTGCTTTTAATTAGGTTAAATCCTAAAATAAACAAAAAGAAATAAATTTAAGTTGAAATTTGAGGAAATTCAACGATAAAAGCATAGTTCTAACGGTCCTAGATAAGTATAAAATTGCACTTAGATTTTAATTTCTCACCTCTTAACAAAGTATGGAGTTGGTTTAGGTCTTACCATCAAAAACACTAGTTTAGTCCATGAGGATTCTCTTAATTTTGAGTGCTCTAACTTTCCTAATATTCACTAGGCAGTTAAACCAATTGGCTATCTGCATCCCAAAATTTATAATTGTAGTCTTGCTCTAACTATTTATACTACTACCTCCGTCCTAAAAAGATGATCCATATTTTCTTTTTCTTCCATCCTAAAATATGGTCCAATTTACTTTTCAAAAAGTAGTTGAAATATTATTTTAGTTATATGCCCTTCTTTAATATGCATAATTATAAAAAAAATAAAATTATTAATGTGAAATAATTAATAAAGTAAAGGATATAATAAGTAAATTATGTTAAAATTTATTTTTTCAAGACTATTAAATGAGCTTTTTTTAATATATGTTAAAAAGGAAATAAGATCATCTTTTTGGGACAGATGTAGTACTAATTAATTTAATTTTTTTTCACTCTTTTTTTTTTATTTTCCACTTTTCACTTTCATCCAAAACTCATGTTCTTCTCTCTCTCTCTCTCTCTCTCTCTCTCTCTTCATTTTCACCTACCTCGTATGCATTATGTGCAATCCGCTTCTCCACTGGACTTTCTATATGACCCTTGGAATGAGCTTTGGGCACATAACTCCTGATTCAGTTGACTCAGGACACCAGATTTAAAAGTCCCTAAGGACTTAATTACTCGAGTCACACAGAATTCAAAGAGTGGTAAAGACACATCAAAAGCTTTTTTTTTTTCATTTTTTTTCCACACATGTATGCAAGACTTAAAAAGCAGAGACGTGATCACTAGCATTTGGTTATTGTCTAACTTCTATTAGTGAGCCAAAAACACTCTACACAAATATTCAATATGCAAGGAATGTATACCAATCTTATTAGTATCTCTAAGGTTTAACCTCCCCCAAACTTAAACTTAACTAAGTTTTCAGAAATAAGGACAATAGAAATGATAAGGTATTCTAATTCTCCGTTTTAACTCATTTTGACTAATATCTATTATACAATTCACCCAATCAAAGTATAGACTATGGCGATTTATGCCAAATAAAGATCATGTCTCATGTGGATGTGCAATTTTAACCAATAAGATCATGTAGCAATGGTCCATTTCGGATAATGGATAATACAAGATTAAAAATATTCAATCACGCCAGTCGGTAAAACAATCAAATACACAAATAAATTTTTTTTTTTTATTTTTTTATTTTTCGATTTTTTTTTTTATATTTTAAAGAATTTTTTAAAAGCAATGAAATCTACACTTATAAATCCGGTTCTTAGCAAAGCTAAGAAGCCAAAATTTAGAGCATGCTACCCCCACAATCAAAGTATATATTGTCCTCAATATGTTAAACAATGCTAAGCAAGAAAGGGTAAAAATACTCCACATGTAGCGATGTGAAGAATTCTAGAAAAGAAGTTAGGACTCGTTGCCTTTTTCCTTTGCCTGCCTTGGAACCCTTCAACTTTCTTTGGTGTGCGGATTTCTTCTCAATTGGTGTTGTACTTATATTGTAAGTAGCACATATAAGTATGATAGATAAAATCAATGATAATATAAAGCTGAGTATAAAGTGGTTTGCCTTGTCAACGTATACTCAATTTCTAATTAAAACCACAAACTAATTAAATCACCACTTGAGCTCGGACATGCCTCATTATAAGTAGAGAGGACTAAAGTATGTGAATCATGCTCAAGATATAAAGAAAATTCAATCCTCCGTTTTGTTTCTGTTTTAATTCTGAAGAACTTTTTTATTTTCTGATTTCATTTTTTGTTTTTTAATTTGCTGAAAACGCATTTTGTTTGTGTTGTTTGAAAATTGATTTTCAGAATGGAAAACTGGAAAACGCATTCGGTTTGACATTTTCTGAAAAAAAATTTGTTCACAAAACATACTATAGAAATATAACTCTATATCTATTTCCGTTTGATGTGTAACCAATTGCGTATGTTACTTTCTATTTCAAATTTAAACATGTCGAATAAAATATATACTCTCGTTATATATCAAAATGGGAGCTACAAATGAAAAGGTTCCCAAGTTAAACAAATGTTTCAATTTGAAGATACAGTGTAATTATATAACTGAAAATTAAGCTCAATTCTTTAACACAAAAGAAAATGGCACAATGTCTTATAGAATTTAAGCAAGTAAAACTTTGATTTTATTAACAAAATTTTGGATACAAAAATTTGCGCACTACAAAGGAAATTGCTTGCTCCACTCAACAATGCACTCAAACTTAATTTACTCACTCAAGCGCTCACTGCCTCTCACTCACTTTGCCTACTCAATTGCTTATCTTTCTTGCAATCACCACACGAGTACTCACTGTCCTCCCACACCTCACTTCTCAATTCATTCGTCTTTCTTTCCACTCACTACAAATGCACAAGGCAATGGAGTTATAGGCAAACAACGTCATTTGCAGCAGCTTCCTGGATTCTCCCAAAATCGGTGCATGGGCCTATATTTTATTCCATATTCTTGATTCTTCTTGGCTGCCCCATATTCTTGTAACTTGCTGTTTTTTAATCTATTCTCATTTTCTTCTTGCAACTTGATTCCAAAAGAATAGTGATGCATTTGTCCACGAAAGTCTAGAACTTGCCGGCAATGTCGGTGATGGTCTTCATGTCTAGCTTGTAGACGAACTACTACATTTATTCAAATTTGTGAAATATTTCTCTCATTTGGATTTTGCTATGGCTATCTTTACATACAACCAACCCTGATGCTCTATTCCACAACTTGAAAAATGCAATTCTCCATGATTTATTAAAAAATAAAGAACCACGTACTCCCCACAATCCAAAAGGGAACTCAACTGCCATACTAATGTGAAATTCTACACCGATAAGCTTGTCTTCTTTCTGTCGGGTTTTCCCAAAGATCTTTGAATGTCTCTGGAGGTCTTGTGGGTTGAATACCTGTCACAATCATCTTTCAACCTATTCACGCTAACACTAACCAGAAATCAAACCTAGAATACCCTCCATCCAAATATGAAGCAAAGAAGATCCATTTTCCCTTGTAAAAACTTGAATCTCACTAATGCCATCCTGTAATTTCCATGCTCCTTAATTCTCTGCACTGACCAATCCAACCATCGCCATTTGAATCTGATTCAATATTCACTGCATTAATATTCATCTGTTTAGAGATCCTGTTCCCATCCTCTATAGCATGCAATTCTGCGTCAACAATACTCATACGAATAACATGTCCTATAAGAAAACAGATTTATGTAAATTATTAATTAATTTACAAAACTATACAAGATTCTCAATAACTATACCATCCAAAAGGAATGAGAAAATAGAAACAAGATATTTACAACAAAAAATGGCAGATTTATACACAAAAAAGGCAGATTTATATTTACACCTTAGAAATAGTCCCATAAGGTAATTGGCAAGATATTTACAACAAAAAGGGCAGATTTATATACAAATACATGTGCAGATAATTGGCCTATATTTGGAGTTATAAAATATTTATCTTTTTCATGTCAAAGTGGAGAAGAACAAGTAAATTCAGTTTTCTTCTAATCTTTCTAACATTCTAACAATATTACTAATCCGTATTTCAACAATTTCTGACTTTTCTTCAAACGTTTTCAATTTTTCCTTAAAATGTTCTGAATCATCTAAGGTAATCTATACTGAAACGAAGGCTTATGTTAACACAAATCCCAATATAGTTAACAATAATCACATCAAGCTTCCTGAAGCACTTCTTCAGTTTCCCATCCCCACGGCTATCTGTAAAATAAAAGGAGTCCACATAACAAATCATTTTAACAGTATTATTATGAACCACTGCTAAGCTATTCAACAAATAAAGAAAGCAAAATAAAAAAAGCAACAGAGCATCCAACAAATAAAAAAAAACAAAAAGACTTAATAAAAGAGTAATCACATACAAGGTGAGTATAAAATATCCCGTGAGTAATACATTATTTCGGTTTATCAAAGGTTTATAGAAATCATTTCATACTACAATCTTAAGAATATTAAGATGCACAAACCTTTTTGAATACATTATAGAGCCCCAAATACTAGAAGTTTCTACTACCCATGGCGCCTCGTTGCCTTTCAAATACCAATATGGTAATGAAAATACAATAGATTCATAACAATTTCCTGTTAGCTTTTACCGGATTTCCAAACTTTCAATCCATAACAATTAACATGGATCAAATTAAAGCAAACAATACAAAATTGGTAGAGGGACTCTAGCACTTCTTATGCAAGAAATCATTTTAACAATAACCAAAACACATATATTTTCTTGAAACTTATGCATGCAAATAAACTAAAGTAATGAATTACTTACTTTGCTTGCTTAAACCTTTGAAGTTGAAACTTGTTAATGAATGGCAAAAGACCTTCAAATCCTTAGTATATCAAAGCAAAATAGCCTTTAAAATGTAGGTTCTATATGTATATGAACGAAGCCTTGTTTGGAAAGATAAAAGAGAGCTTTTGAAGGTCTTTTGTGAGTTTTCAAAAACATGCACAATTTATGGACGAATTGTTATTCTTGTTTTCTAAAGGTTTTTGAGTTCCACCAATACAAAGACTTCCACTTGTCCCATAGCAATGAGTTAAATTTTAAGGATAGGAATGCTTCTTAGTAAATCAAGGTGCCAAGTGTGAGTTGTGGATTCAATTCATGTAGGGAAAAGCTTATTGGATCCAAGTGTATGAGATCTTTCCCTTTACTCTTCGTAAACTCCTTTACCTATTAAAGTCAATAATTAAGTCCTTGTATTTCCGACTATACTAGTGAGACATAATATCTTTACCTTAAGCATCTTTTCCGTCTCAAAATTTACTATCCGATTAAGCTTAATAGTTCTTGTAACAAATTTCTATAACCGATTGGGTAATTGATATACATTCGAGTAATCGCCAACTAAACAAAAATGTCTTCAAATTCTTATAAAATGTCTCGTCTAGTCATCCAATTATAAGATTTATTCATCGATTACTTATAGTTGAATATCAACACCAATTATTATTTCGAAGATATCACTATTAAAAATAGAGAAATTTCACGGGATGTTACAAAATATCATCATAGTAGGAACCAAGAAAAAGAAAAAGGAAAAGAAAAAAAATGAGGAATGGGATATAGCACCTTTGTTTGTTCCTCAAGCTCAAGCATTAATGGGTCCAAAATTCTTGCATAATTAATCTACTTTAATTTATATTGATATATTGATTTGTAAATCAATAAAGACTCAAACATTGTAACTATTTAAGATGCCAACAAGTTGTAAATTTGAGTCGTTTTTCAAGATGCAAACAAGTCATGCACTAGTATTCTAGAAAACACGTCATTTTATTTCGACACTTGATAATATTACTCTAACTTCATACGCAATCAATTCCTTGGTCGGGACAATCGAGGATGTCGATATCAAGATCAGCTTAACCTGTCTATGGTTGCATTTGGGCAGGAGGGCCGTGTTGAATTCGAGCCTCTACTTTGCCTCCGGTTGGGACCTTAAACCCTTTCTTCCACCAGTTTTGGGGATTAATCTTTGACTATAAAGATAAGAATTTCTTCACCATGTTCTGCTTTCCATTTTAGCCTCATTTAAACTTGTGGCTTTCAACGTCCGGTCTAATTATTGCATCCAATAAGAGCCACATGAAAATCTACTTAAATTTTCACATCAACAATCAATGTTCACAATTATCAATCTCAGTATCACAGATTTTGATTACATCAAAAAACCTATGATTTTGACCGTTAAGAAATTATTAAGATAGTAGTATTTTGAGTAATTTTAGGGGACATGAAAAAGTGACATTATTAAATGACATTCTCACATGGCACAAATTCATTGGGTGATGATTATATAACTACTTTTTCATCATTCAATAAATTTGTGTCATATAACAATGTCACTTAATAATGTCTTATTTTCATGTCCCCTTAGAATTTTTATAGCATTTTTATGCACGATATTTTAAAAAATTGTTTCACTCAATTTATTATAAATTAAACAACTTACGTTTTCCTCCCTGTGCCACTTTGCTTTTGGGCTTGAGATGAGCAATTAGATGGATTGACTGGTTTTATCAAATTATTAGGCTCATGGTATGTAAGCTTAGAAAATTGTTCATAAGAAAATTCTAAGTAGACAAATAAAGATACAAAAAAGGTGACAAAAGTGATTGGTGTTAATGTAAAAGCAATATGATGTATTGAAAAAAGATTGTGCCATGTGTCAGTTTTGTTAAGATTTTTGTATGTACTTTTGTTCAAATAGTACAACTCTTGTTCATATTTCGGAAAAAAGTGTTGCAATTAATAACTTTGATTGTAATTTTGGGACAGATCTTATTCTAGAGTTGGACTAATTTCCATTGTAAAATTGTAATTTTTACTTTGTTTATTTTTTGTTATTAATATATTGCAATAACTTATGTGGTTTTATATTTCCCGTTGCTTGCATTGTCAGCACAATAGTTCCATTCTCCCGCCAAAGTACGCGGCACGTTTCTTTACGTGACACGTGTGAGTCTAGCTGCGTATCCTGTCAGACTCTGGTGTGAGATCAAAATCAGCCAACCCAACAAAATTTGATAGATTAATAATAAACATCCCCATTAGTTCACCGGTCAACAGAAATTAAGATATTTTATGGAGAGAACTTAGAGGAAAATTTTATCAATTAAGACATTTTGGCAATTTGATATTTAAATTTTTTAGAGCAAAACTGTCAATCAGTAAACTAATAGGAATGTGTATTATTACTCATTGAAAATGATCAAACATTTATGCATGCCACGTGGGGTAGGAAGTGCTGTAACAGTACTTCCAGAAAGTGCTTGAAAATTACTCAAATTAACAGCTTCAAAACATAATTTCAATATGACATTTTAATTTGAAACTATCTCATACAATACATAATATAACTTACAGTCTCACCTCGTTTTAATTGAATATAATAGAAAAAAAAAAAAAAAGATGCACTCTAACTTGCCTCCCACCATATTTAGGCGAGCGGCAGGAATAAATCAGTGCATGCCCTCTTCTCATTCTCTATTAAAAACTATCACATATTCATTTCATCATACAACAACTATATCATTTTAATCTTAAAGCTCAAATAACTTTGCTACACGGGTAATCTAGCCATTTGTATAATAACATCAGAATAATACAACTTATATGAAAATTTTTCAAATATTTCAAACGATATTTCTTACTAATGAGAATTTAAAAAAAGGAAATATAGAGGTTAAGCACTTCAAAGGAACCCAACCCTGGATTCTTTAAGGAGCTCGGAAGCCAATAAGGTGTTTACACCTCATTTGAGTACAAGCACTTCATTGGCTCCTGAGTTCCGAGTTGGGACCTTTAGAAAAAATCTATAGAGGTTTGCGAATTTTTATCTACTTATTATCATTTTTTATTATCCAATTTTTTTTTCCTTAACAAACCATTTTTCAACGTACCATACTCCGATTCTATCGCTCTTGTAGAAGGAACCAATAAGAAGCAGCCAAGTGTCAGATATACTTCGACTCGATCACAGAAGGCTGGGCCCCATCTGTTGGACGTTGATTGGTGGGCCTTATCTTTTGTGATATTGGACATCCCGCGTGGGAATTTGGTGACTCAGAATCAAACCACCTTTTTCACTTGCCACCTCAGTTTTCTGTTTTTTTGTTTGCTTTTAATGTACACATCATTATCCAACCACTTATATAATTCCACAGTTTTATAATAATAATTAATTAAACATTAATTACCTTTTCAGGTACACGTAATTACCATACCATTTGAAATTCATGATTTTTTAGCCATTCCCATTAACATTTAGACCAAAAAAAAACTGGTTTACCTATTTTGTTTTCTGTACATACATACTTTTTCTATACCTATTAATTGTTAATAAAAGTACATGCATACTTTTATTAATTGTTAATCATTATTATGAATCCTTTTCAGAAAATTTACCGAAAGTTTTATAAAAAAATCTCTCACCACATTTGACATATATAGATGCACACAATATCTATTTAACATACACGTAGCGAGCATGAAATACATATGGCGTGTATCTATACACGTCAGATAAAGTGAGGTTTTACTACAAAACCATCAAAAAGTTTTTGAAAAACTTCCTAGTTATTATTATATACTTTAATAATAAAATAAAATTGACAACACATTTGTTTTAATCTTATATATATAATAGTTACCATGATCAATTTCATATAAATAGACGAGTTTATGAAACTGAAAAGTGATGTCAATCATTTTTTTTTTTGGGGAGCAAATATCAATCATTTCTTTTATAAAAATTTTAAATAGAAACAAAAATATCTTGACAAAAAAAAATCATAAAGAATGTCACCACTTTATAAAAAAGGCCAGTTTTTGGGAAAAAAGAAAAAAATAATAAAAAAAATCTCTCTCCCCCCCTCTCTCTCTCTCTCTCACTGTCACACACATTATACTAATCTCCTACTATTTACTGTTTTAGGACTGTTAATTACACAATTCCACTGAATATATACACACAGAATGTAGAAACGGTTGAAAGAATGGCTCTAACAACAAGAAGCAAATTCCTTAAACTTTTCACCAATTCTGTGTTTTCGCGTGGATCCAGAAAGGGTTCCCGGCTCGACCCGTTTAGGGAATCCGAATCCTTATCATCCTGTGCATTTTTCTCGAGCTCTGCTACAATTGCGGCGGTTCCGGCTGAAACGGCATCGCCATCAGCGGAGGCAATGAGCGGGTCGAGATTATTCGGGTTGTTGAAGGAATATGAAGACTACCGGAGGAATCTGTATGGCGGACTGACCCATAAAGCCCTTTTTGTCGATGCAGTGGGCACTCTTCTTGTTCCTTCCCAGCCAATGGCCCAGGTTCCTTTTTTGTCTTCCACAGAGGGATATACACAGATATGTAGTTATAGTTGCGTTATTAATTACATTTTACAGCTGATGTTTACAAATAGTCAAATACTTGACGTTTTCTTTCTGTGATTCACTGATTCAGGCATGCATGTTATATTTTTAGAAACTGTGCATATTCAAGATTTGTATTGTCTAGAGATTTTGTAAACAGCAACGAGAACCAGCTTTCAAATATTCAGTTCTCTATACATTCTACTCGGTTTTGTAGTATCTTTATATACTATACTAGGTTTATGTATGTGCAAAATTATGATATCTCAAGAAATCAATGATTTCTGGAGGAAGATTCATTATTTGTTTGGAGCTCAACATTTATTTTTTCTGTCTCCAGTAAAAATGATCTATTTTCCCCCAACTACTTTTTGATTATTTTATAATAATTCTTGTACTACCAGAGTTGATATGTTAGGGCCTCTCTGGTTTTCCGTTTTCCCTGCTTCTTGAATATAAGATCAATATTTGACGGCATTCTGGGAGAGTTACTTGGAAATTAAACCTTTTGTTACTTTGTAGTCAAACTCAATTAGTTGTTTCTTTGTTTAACTTCTTCGTGATGACGTAGATTTATAGGCAAATTGGGGAAAAGTATGGAGTGGAGTATTCTGAGGGTGAGATATTGAACAGATACAGATGGGCTTATGAGCAGCCTTGGGGTAAATCACGTCTGAGGTGATACTTTTGTTTTTAATGATTTCGAATTTGATTTACGCCTGCTTTTGCATAAGTAAATTATGTACTGAAACCTGGTAAAATTGGGATGTGCTAATTATTGCTTTTTCTTGGAGAAGAAATAGATCACTGATCATGTTTTGCTTATTGTAATATTGTTTGAGGGGTTTTGGCATCTTGAGTAAAAGCTTTTTGCTTGTGCCTAAGTTATAACTTCCATCAGGACAAGCCAATGACTTAATTACTCTACTCATCATCTAGTATGACAACTATCTAATATTTGAGGCAGAGAAATTGATTTTTTTTCGTTGTATTATTGTTCTTGAATAACTTGTCATGTATATGCTGTCGAAACATGTGAAGGATGATTCTTGTGCGTTTTTGGGGTTCCCCAAGGCTGGCCCTAGAGCCTTTAATACTTCATTCATTTTTATTTTTATTTTTAACATGTTGTCAAGTACTTGTCCTGTTTCAGTCTCTCTCATTTAGGCAACTCTTTTCTTAGTGTTTTCGAGTTTGTTTCTCCTGTAAGTTGTAACAATAAAAATGGCTGGAACACTATTGGTTTTCGAAATCAAAAAGAGGAAGGAAGGGAAATGGTATATTTTCATTTAATGTTTTAGTAGTATATTTCAACTCTCCTTCCATAGTCTGATATTGAAGAAGGGAGAGATAAGAGGGTTCTGTAGAGAATGGTCGAAGAATCCTCAATGAAATTCCAATAAAGCCATAATATTGATTGCGAAATAATTGAGAAGATAAAAGCAACCTTGTATAGAATTGCATATTTAAAATTTTTCATTTTAACATGTATTTCAATGATCTTTTCTTTAACACAGTTGTCAGGAGCCTACTTTCTTTTCTTTTTTATTTATAACTTCAAGCTGAATAATCACAATGGTTATCTCTTAAAGTTTGTGTTCTAGTTGTTAGCGCTCATTTAGATTATAGATATCTGATGAAGTAAGTTTTACCAGTTGTACCATTGCATTTTCCTTAACAACATTGGCCCTTTTCCTTGATATTGCTTTAATGGAAAAATTAAAAAATTTTTAATGCCCACTTATTTAGTAATACATTCTAGAAAAAATTCTGAAGACACAGCTTACTATATTGCAGATACATGAATGATGGGAGACCATTCTGGCAATACATAGTCAGTTCTTCAACTGGATGTTCAGACTCTCAGTACTTCGAGGAGCTATACAATTATTATACAACTGAAAAGGTTGGTCTCTTCAGAAATTCATCTGTTGTCGCTTTGGAAAGTTATTGAAAGCAAACATATGTTTAGTTTTTCAACCTGCTTTGGAAAGTTTCTCAACCTGTTTAGTTTTGTTCAAAAGCAAGATGAATTTTGCAGAAATGTTTGCCAGACCTTCTTTTGTCCAAGCTTACAACATTACCATTCACATAGGAAAACAATCTTACATGTTTCCGTTACTTAACTCTCCGACAGGCCTGGCACCTTTGTGATCCAGATGCTGAGAAAGCTTTCCAGGCACTTAGGAAAGCTGGAGTTAAAGTAGCAGTGGTATCAAATTTTGATACGCGTTTAAGACCGCTGTTGAGGGCTCTGAAGTGTGACCACTGGTTTGATGCTGTGGCTGTTTCAGCTGAAGTAAGTCACAATGTTTCTTTCTCAGTTTCCTTCACATTTGTCAATCTACCGCGAATCTAACTATGAGTACAGTGGAGCGCCAAGAAGGATTCATGTAGCCAGACCAAAATTTATTGGGGATAAGGCTTCATTTATTGTTGTAACCCAACTCTCTATACACGAAACAGGTTGCAGCAGAGAAGCCGAATCCTACAATATTTCTGAAAGCCTGTGAGTTATTGGGAATACAACCTGAGGATGCTGTACATGTTGGGGATGATCGCAGAAATGACATATGGGGTGCAAGAGATGCCGGTTGTGATGCCTGGCTTTGGGGATCTGATGTTACCTCCTTCAAAGAGGTAATGGAAATTCTTATTTTGATGGACTTATTTTTTCATTTCTTTTTCTACTTTGCAGCTTTTCTTTTCTTAAATAAATACCTTCTTGTTAACCTGCATGATTCTGACTTCATGCTCAAATATTAGCATTTTCGGGATGCTGAAATAGAAGCTCGGTTCTTGTTTAAACTTGCTGATATTGCAGTTAAGTCAATTCTGAAACAATTCATGGTTTGTTGTCTATACTGTTTCCATTCCTTATCCAGGTTGCACAAAGAATCGGAGTTCAGGTCTGAGCGCTTCATGTAAAAAGTCTTCATGCTATGTATCTCGGCACAATCATCTTGTAAATATTGTGCATCGGTGTAACATGTATGAAAGCGAATGAAGAACCTAAATATCCGCGGTGTTAGATTAGAATAAATAGTAGCGGATAAAACCCGAGCAGCTTGGACTTTTCCATTTCTTTTTTTGATAAAGTTCAACCTTGTTTCTCTCCTTGTAACTGTCTCCTTTAGCAAGTACACATTTTCATCACACAGACGGCGCCGTTTATTGCTGATCATCTGTTCCCTTTTAGGATTATCTGGTTGTCTATACAGCGAAACGTCCATAACTAAGGGAAAGTAATCCTTATCCCTTTGTACTCTTGTGTCTATTAATACTATCCAGTTAAATTATAACTAAAGGAACAGGCTTATTTCTAAGACGGCCACTCCCAAAATGCTATCTTAATAAGGAGAAGACCAAATTCAGAGTGAGACTTAGAAGAGCACAAGCAAAATTAGACACATTTCCTATACAAGGAATCATTGGTATTGAATATTAGATTGGACATTCTGAATTTGGTTCTCTTTGAAACACCATTACACGTGTGTGCAAACGGTGTTACTGGAGTGGTGGATGGGGAACAATGTTGACAGTTCAATGAGTGTTGGTTTACGTTTTACAATTTGAAAGTCGAGTAGCCATTTATTAAATGTACTCGAGGAAAACCCAAAAAATCAACATTTTGTCATACTCGAGAAAAATAAATAAATAATATCTAAAATAGGGATTAAATAGGAGATTGATGATCATCAAACAAAATCAATAAATAATATAAACACAAAAGATTATAAATTAATGCAATGGAAATCAAACGTTAGGACAAACAATTCCCAAATGACAAATTTGCATCAATAAAAATTTACATAATACATAAGATAATCACTCCATTATTATCCATAAACTTTAAAATCTTTTGAACCAGTAGCAATTAGCAAATTAAAAATCATCAATACAATCATCATCATATCACATAATATATAATACAACAGTTTTCAAGTGGATTTAGATTCTCAATTGCAATTTTCTGACTCTTTTGCTGACCTCATCATGATGTTGCATAATAATTTGGATTCAATTGGTGCTCCAAGTGGTTTTCAATTGGTTTTATTTTTCAAGTTTTAAAATTTAAACTTTTCTTAATTGGATATTCATCATGGGTTTTCAATAATTATATTAGCATATTAGTTTTTTATATTCATTTTTTATTTTAGTTTCCTCATTTCTATTTTTTTAGTATTTATATATAATTATGAGTTTTTACATTTTTTTATCATCCGCTACCGATGTAAATTTGATGGCGAGTAACTGTTCAATTTCTTATGAATTAGTATTTTTTAGAATTATTCTTCCCGTTATTGAATATTCGAACATGAGCGCATTATAAACTAATTGTCTGGTATTATTTTTATTTATTTATTATTTATATTTGTTTGATTTTCAAAATTTCCTTCATAAAGTCCTTGATAATATCGAAATCAAAATTTATTTCAGAATAACTTAGAAACCTATTTCAAAATAATTTATATTATAAATGGAAACTTAGTTCAAGATAACTTGGAGCAAATTAACTGATTTATTTATTCTTCTTTTTTGTGCAATAAAAATCTATTTATTTGCGTCATACCAATAACTAAAGACACATAATGTAATTCTATTATAATAATATATGGCTAAAATTTATTTTATTGACATCTATGATCTAACTTAAAAATCTTTGTGACTATTTTTTTAATCTTTGTTTCTATATAATTTATGTTACAATGATTAAGTTGTAGAGAATGCAAATAATTTTTTTTTTAGTCTTTTTCTCTATGGATGTGAAGCCTTCAAAATATCGATTGAATTCATGTTATTATTTCATTTGATTTAATTATTATTTTGACAATTTATTGTTTTTTGCAATTTATGTAATGAATTTTTTTATATGAAACATTAGGAATTTATCTCCCCGTGTAATGTACGGGTTGAATACTAATTGATCGATATTTTTATTTGACGAAGATAATAATGAATTTTAATAAAAATTTTGTGAACAAAGAGACAAGAAATCCACAAGAAGAAAATGAACTACACAAAAAAATAATATTCCCCCCATTGCGATTATCTGATCTTATTTCTTTTTTAAGATATCCCACATATATGGTCCTCTTTATATTGAAAAGTCTAACTTGTATTTCTTTACAAATATATCCCTATTTAACATTTTAATTATAACTATCAGTTTTAAATTTTACTCATAGAAAAGATGCGTCGAGAGAGTACCTTCTCATGAGAATGAAAATTTTTATCTGAACGGATATCGAGTGAATACGGTATGTACACGCCTGATACATATTATTAGACTGTTAACGAATAATATTAAATCTGTTAGATGATTTAAAAGTGAAATATAGTAAAACATTAATTGAGTATATAAGCTGGTAATTATTAATAGAGTATTAATAAAATATTAATTTAATACATCAAATACTAAATTAAAACTGTATATTTCTTATTTTTACTATGCAAATCCGATAATGTGTATTTGTCTATTTGTCTAATATTTTATTATTCATTATTATTGAACTTTTTTGAAAATAAGTCTTCCTGTACAACGCATTAGTGAGAGATTAAACTTATAGTTGCAATAGTTGATTGTGATATGATTATTTATAGCGATGGTAATGGGGAGGGATAGCCATATTCTGGACCCACCCCATGAGTCTTGAAGTCACCCATACCCTTCCTGGAACCTTCAAATTCATATAGCGGGTCAAGACAAGTTAGGTCATAGGACTGTTTGGGACGCCACCATGACCTACAAAAGGATTCATGAATTTTTTCTCCTTTCAATTAATGTTATGTACAACGCATTATTAAATGATGAACGTAGAATAAAACAAAAACTTGATTTAAAATTTTAAAGTTCCAAACTTTAACTAATATAATAACATAATTCTTTCAATTCGACAGAAAAAACCTTTTAAAAAATAATATAATAAAAAAATAAAAACAAACTACCACGAATTTAATGATGTATTAGTCAAATTGCTATCTTTAATAATTTATACACATTTTTCGAAATAAATTTATTAAAAATAAAAAAAATACTTGGTAGGTCATAAGTCTATGGTGCAGGTCCAATCTGACTCACACCCACCCTAAACCCATAGTGGGTCAGATAATGTTGCCTTATATCCCTTCTTTTGCCCTGATTAGGCGTGACGAGTTAATCATATTATAGATATGTCTCTACGGGTTTATAGATCGATGAGTCAAATTGCCATATATAATTATTTGACTGTTAATTATTACAATTTTGTATATGTTGGATGTGTGAATTTGCACGACGAGTTTGGAGGAGACCAGAATTATGAATTACTCAAAGATTTTACTATAAATATTTTATGGTAAATTGTAATTTGCATATCAATTCGTAATTTTATACAATACAACTTGTATATTGTACTCTATTTATAAAATAATGTCCACACTTACACGTCAGTTTTGATATAAATGTACACTATAATTTTACCTGTGTAACACCCGGGTGAAAAAAATCTAGTATTATTAAATACTACTTGATTTGATGCGGCTAACACGTGCAAAATGTGAATTTTAATTTCAATTATTTGCCATTCAAACACGTAACTTACAAAGCACACACTTCAGTTACAATTGAAGCCCATGTTTTCTCAGGCCCAGAACCAGAGGGCTCTTTTGTTTTGGGTTTGGGGTTTATTTTGGGGTGGGTAAAGTAAGCACGTCCTTGGCAACTTTTGCCCTAGTATTTCACTGGTTATTATATTTTCAATCTCCATATATACCCACCTATTGCTGTATAGCTTCCTCGATCCTTAGACGTTCTCTCTACTGTCTACTCTCCCCTCAATCTTCCATTCTTCGTCGCTTGTCAACGCGGTGTAGGAAATATATATTACATAATAAGGTACCCATCTGGCTCTTTGCATTGTTATAACTAGATAATAACAGGATTGCTTTTTAATTTGGATTGGGGAATAATAATTAGTACAAGTGTTGTTTACTTATACTCACTGTTCGTTCTCAATGTAGGGTTTGAGTTCTCATCTAATTATTGATTAATTAACCAATGGATTTGTTAAACGAGCAATGAAAAATAAGTCTGCAAAATTCAAGTTTTATACATACATCATGTTAATTATCTCTTACAAACTTATATGTGTCCATGTCACGCTAGCCCGCTAGCGTTAAACTGAAAACGGGAATATTGTATTATTATATTTTGTTATTGAATGTTTAATTATGGGGAAAAAAACAGTCCTATACACTTTTGTACTCAAAAAATTAATTTTGACGTAGATATATAAATGTATGCATGCATAAAGCCTTTTTCTTTTTCAACTGTTGTTGTGATTATATATATATATATATAATCGTAATAGAGAAATTGGGACCAATTTGACTGCTATATATATATATATATATAGATTAGAAAGCTTCGTGTAATAGATAAAATCGATTTTGTCTCGCATTGAGTCGTAACACCCTTATCCATAATTCTAACATTGAGTTGGTGGGCATGTTTCGCGTGTGCAAATAAGAAGAGATACCAAGCCATGAACTCCTCTGTGGAGAAAAGGGCAAACCCAACGAACAAAGAAAGCAAGAAGAAGAAGAAGAGAGTCAAGAAAACATCATCTATGGAGGTAAAAGATTTCTACTATCTAACGAGTCAAGAAAGCTGATACATTCCATTATAATTATATATATTCTAAAGTTGAAACAATATTCTTACTTTCAGCTGGATCCATACGTAGCTCGTCATTGGGCTATGCAATGTAATACGTGCAAAACTTGGAGGGAGATGCCGACGAAACAACTATACGAGGAAATTAGATCCACTTATATTCAAAGGCCATTTACGTGCGATAGATTGCCCAACACATCTTGCCAAGATCCTCCTTCATTAGAATATGACAACTCACGATTATGGGCCTTCGACCAAGTGCGAAATTTGCCAGTAACTCCTGAGGGATTTAATAGGCAGCTCCAGCTCAAGAGGGATTGTTCGAGATTCAAGTGCTACTACATTGCCCCCGATGGTACAAAATTGAGGTCCTCCAATCAAGTTCGTGAGTTTCTTTCGAGCAATCAGGATCGATACTCGCATTTGTCAGAGGAGGATTTTAACTTCAGCGTCCCATATGTCAGGCCCAACACACTCTATGGTCCGGATGAGTAGCCAAGTGATGGCAATATATTGATTTTGGCACATGAAAAATATTTGGGTTCACTTTATTTGGTCTGTTTTCTTTCTGTAATTAATAGAACTTTTTACTCGTCTTCTCTTGTGGGAATGAAGTAAACTTGGTCACAGAAGACTTCGATGCCCTGATTCATCTTCTACGACAAGTAAACTTAACATTAATGTTATTTCATTACTATTGAGAATACTATATAAAATAAATTGTGAGAAACAGTACAACCATAGCGAAGTTTCAAAAGGAATTTTGTAAATATGTAAGATTGAAGATTGAAGATTGAATCCGTTGAAAATTTGAAGTCGTAAAATAAATAAATAGGATTTGATTCGATTTATATTATTTAAAAAGTGGAGAAGAATAAGATGGAACTTGGATTTGAATATATTATTAAGGAACAGAAGAGATGCAAAAAAAAAAAAAAAAGGAAAGTTATTAGATTTTAGGGACTTCATCCATCAACTTACAAATGTTTAGTTATTGATGAAAAGTTAGAAAGTAAAAGTGAACCTTTCAACCCAAAAAAAAAAAAAAAGTGAAAGTTTGCCCTTATTTTTTAAATACGAACAAAAAATTTTCTAAAAAAATAATAAAAATAAAAAGGAAAATAAAATTTTCACACCTACCTAGCTAGCTAACTACCCATTCTACCTTTATCCCTAACTTAACCGAAAATGACAAATACTTGTACCATTTTTTCTTTCTTTCTTTCTTTCCTTTTTTTTGGGGAAAATTTTTATTTTTTCCTTGTCATTTCTACCATTAGCAAGATGTTTCCATTCTACCTACTTATTTATCCACTGACATTCCAACTTAGCGTAAATAATAAATTTCGATAGTTATTTCCACTACTAAAAGAGGAAACCTTCTCACTGATTTTAGAAATGACACGAAAAAAAATAAGAATTTGCCCAAAGAAAAATGGTACAAATATTTGTCATTTTTAGTCAAGCTAGGAATATTAGTAGAATTGGTAGCCAACTAAATAGATGGGGAAATTTTATTTTCCTTTTTATTTTTACTGCTTTTTGGATTTTTTTTATTTAAAAAGTAAATGCCATAAAGGACCTTATCAGTAAATATATGAAAGGTTGGAGACCTATAGCATTGAAAAAAATTAAAGACCCAACTAATAGAAAATGCAAAGGTTGGGGACCTTTAGTGAAATTAGCCCATAATAATAATAATAATAATAATAATGAAAAAAGTAAGAAAATGGTAAAATGAAATATGAGATCTTCAACTTAATTACGCTAATAATTAGGATTATCTTGTTAACTCGAATGGGAGTTGATGTTGAGATCTTCAACTTAAGACCCATAGTGTATATTTTTCAACCTTAAAATAATCTCAATGGTATAAAAAATGTAAGAAAAAAAAGATAAAAATGAAATCAGGGACTTACTTGTAAATATGCCAAAAACCACCAAATCGGGGGAGGAAAACAAAGGGTCACAAAAGACAAAATAAGGAAGGCAATAAGCTCTACAAACCCCCTCTTCTATATTGTTAGGAAACATGTCAAACTTATTTTCCAGTTCGTTGTAAATCGAGAAGTTAATTTTAGTTATTTCTTTTTGCAATCGCGAGGGTACACTAGGAAAACTTTCTACCACAGGAATTCTTCATACTCAGTGCTTTTGGTCAATTAAAAACTTACATGTGTGTTTAGATATACAAATTAAAAAAGAATTGGACTTTTAAATCCACATGTAAATTCTTGATGTGGCAACAGATGATAGAATTAGTATTTTTGGAGTACATAAATTTCCCCATACAACAAAGGAAAATGGAACAGTGAAATCTAGGATTTTTCTAATAATACTATTTATTCATATAGCGAATTGTTACAATGTGTAGACAATATTAAATGACAAGTTTATTTATGAATCATATATATCCAATTTCATTGAACTTATATCATTTAATTTAATACAGCTGCATTTTCGTACATGTGTAGTGATAATTACCAATAGTGATTTGTTCTTTCTCCTCGAGTAGATTTTATCATACCTTTCGTTGTTTTTACCGAAGTTTGAAAAAGAATGATCTAAATAGGCTAATATTCATGATGACAGTAATTGTTGCGGGCTATGCTCAACTGGCGAACAAAGGTGATCAGTTAGGTGTGCTACATGAGCCGCGACCATGGGGGCCTGTCCATATGGGACATAGACATATCTTACTTCCAGCTATTCCACTTAGCTGGGCTGGAGCATCCACCATAGACCGGGCGTGACTCATCAGCTATGCCAAGTAGGCACAGAAGAATACCTGGCGACTCGTTTTTGTCTTGTCCTCAATCTGTTACATCGATGTGAAGTGCATTGAATGCACTTCAACTCGACGCCTTCCGATCTCACGTCTAGTCTACAGTGTCAAATCTACAGTGTAATCATATCTGACATAAGCTCAGCCGACGTCGTTAGCTCAGAATGTCTCTCGATGTCATTCACATTAAATCCTTATAATGATTGTGTTTAATGGACTCCCCTCTATAAATATGGGTTGGTTGTCCATTGAAGGAGGATGTTTCTTCAAAAGAACAAAAAATAGTTATTGCTCAACTTAAATCTCCGCTATTATTCCTAGTTGGATTTTTATCTTTATTGTTATTTACACGTCTGATATTCACATCAGCTAATTCGTTAACTAGGACACTTATTTTTTCTAACATCAACAGTAATAATATCTTAATATCATATATATTCTTTTTATATAAACACACTAATAATGTAATTTTGTATGCCTCACCCGTCTTAAATCACTTTTTCAGTATTATGTATTAATTAATATTAGTCGAACTATAGTTACATTAGCCGTGTCAATAAACTTGTTAAAAGAATCTTTTTAACACTAAAGTTAACTTTGTTGTTAAATTCACCACCTCAAATGTGGTAGTAACTAATAGTTGAATATTTTTTGTAACTATCTTTTTCAAACTGTTGATTTCTATCAAGGGGGAAAAAATACTCCATTCGTCTTGTAAACGTAGTATTTTATTTCTTTTACATTCGTCCTAAATTATAGTTCACTCTATTTATGCTCGTGTTCGCAAACTATTTTTGTTTAAAAGTAGAAATATGTTTTTTTTGAGAATGTGTGGTTAATCTTTTTGTAGTATAAATGAGTCCCATATTCAAAAATATAAAATATGTATATGTGATTGATTTGACAATATTTTATCTTCTTTTTTTTGTGGCCGAAGGGGGGGGACAATATTCTATTTTAAAATAGAAAGGATTTGTGAAATATTAAAAAAAATGAAATGCTATATTGAAAAATATATTCTTAAATTGTATTTTTCTAATAACACTAATAACATCTCTTTTTCTCAAAAAAAAAAAAATTCAAATATAAATATAAATGTGTGTGTATATATATATTATATTATATATATGTCCATGGAATTATACTACAATGTTCTTTTAACAAGAGTACCGTTTACATTAATAATAATAATATTATTATTATATAATATAAGGAGTAAGGAGATATGTAAGGGCTGAGGCCTGGTCCATGCGCGTTTGCGAAGAAAATCATCGCAAATTGAAACTAGGGATTATACATTGGGCGGTAGCAGTCGTATCCGTACAGACCACACCGTCTTCCGATGATTTCCGATTGAAAAAAAAAAAGTAAGCCCCTTTTCTTTCTCTCTCTTTTCTCCTCTTCTTCTTCGATGATCACACATAATAAAAGAAGCCCATAAATTTACCCAAAAATTTTGAGACTTAGAAACCCTAACAATTTCTTTTTCTAATATTTATGTATAGGGTTTCAATCTTTTGTTTGAATTGAAAGAATTTCTGATAATCGCGTTTTGATCTTCGCAGATCTGGAGCTTGTTTCGACTTGGGGTAAGGGTTTTTTTGTCTAATTCGTTTTTATCTGTTGATTTCGTTGTTTCTTGATTGTTTTGTCCTGTAATCTCGCTATGATTGAATCTATTTAATACTTGAAATTGATTGTTTCATGGTTTTGAATGTCTTAATTCACTGATTAAACTGGGCTTATTTTAATTTTTCTTAACGCCTTCTACTAAGCTTTTTATTTTTTGCAAACTTGAAAAAATACGAATTTGTTGAATTCATTTATTTTTTCCCGTCTTCCGGTGAATTTTCTCTCTTTCCTTACCACGATTACTTTTAGGTCTTTGGATTTTTGATTCACAGCGTAGGTCAAAATCGGCATCATTATGAGCTGTTGATTGACAAACTTAACACCGCACCAAAGTATATGTATGCTAATTTTGTCTGTTCTGTCTCTTTTTCTAGAGAATAGGCTAATTGCAGAAATTGGGTTCTCTTTAATTCAGGGTGTTCAAAGTGATTTGTGATCTCAAGCTTCATCATTCTTTTTTCTTAATTTATGGCTAAATAGGAAGCTGCGCAGGACGATAGTCGCGTGTCGTATTTGATTGATGGACAATGACCATTCCGATGGATAACGACAAAGAAAATTCATCAAGGGATCAGGTTCAGCGCCTCTTTAACAAGGTACGGATAATCATAACACTTAAAGAGGTTTAGCACGGTGAATGGATGTTGAATCTTGCATTGAGCACCGTAAATGCATTTATCAATTGTCATATAGAAGAATATTGATATTGTATGTCCTTCATTCATTGATATTATATTGCTGAGTTGCTTGCTTCCAAAAAATTTATTATCACCTGCTGTTTTGACTTTAGACTGTTGAGTTGGAGAACAAGCGTAGGAAAGCAGCACAAGCCAGAGTTCCTTCAGATCCTAATGCATGGCAGCAAATACGTGAAAATTATGAAACGATTATCCTTGAAGACCATGCTTTCTCCGAACAACACGACATAGAGTATGCTTTGTGGCAGTTGCATTATAGGAGGATTGAGGAGCTGCGGGCACTCTTCAATGCTGCTTTAACCTCAGCAGGATCAACTGCATCCCAGAACGGGAAAGCTTCGCTCCGTGCTGGACCTGATCGATTGGCAAAGATCCGTTCCCAGTTTAAGACTTTCCTTTCAGAGGCAACTGGATTTTATCATGATCTGATGTTGAAGATAAGGGCGAAATATGGTCTGCCGCTGGGATATTTTACTGATGATACTGAAAATCTGATCCCTCTGTCTAAAGATGGAAATAAATCTTCTGATTTGAAAAAAGGATTAATATCCTGTCATCGATGTTTGATTTATCTGGGGGATCTTGCCCGTTACAAAGGCTTATATGGGGAAGGGGATTCAAAAGTCCGGGATTTTTCTGCAGCATCAAGTTATTATATGCAAGCGTCATCGCTTTGGCCATCAAGTGGTAATCCACACCATCAGGTGAGTACTGGTCTTTTTCAGTAATTCTCTTATATATCTTTTTTGCATTCATTGACTTCCTCCTGATTGTTTTGGATTATCTTTCCCATTTTCAGCTTGCTATACTGGCTGGATACTCTAACGATGAACTGGTGTCAATTTATCGTTACTTTCGAAGTCTATCAGTTGATAACCCTTTCATTACTGCAAGGGACAATCTGATCATTGCATTTGAGAAGGTAAATGAATGATTGGAATATGATAAACTTTTACCTTTGACTGGTTTCTATCTTTGAGGATTTTCTGTCTGAAGACCATTTGGTCAGTGTTACTTTAGTACTGTTACCGGTGTTTTTAATCCATGTATCCTAGATGCCTTCTCCACAAGTTTACAACTGATGGTATCAGTAATATTATCTTTGACATGTACCTTCTTGGCAGAATCGTCAAAGTTACGTTCAATTGCTTGGTGATGCTAAAGCTTCTCCGGTGAAGACTGTGCCATCAAGGTTGCATGGGAAAGGAAGAGGTAGAGCTGATGCTAGACCACCTTTGAACAATAATAGGCCTGGAGCAAGCCCTGCTAAGGAAAGAGCTTCCAGCATTCCTGAACTCCTTAAATCCTTCGTCACCCGATTTGTTAGACTCCACGGTATTCTTTTCACTTGTACAAGGTATGGTTTCAAATCTACAAATTCTTGCTGTATTTAACAGAGAATACTATTTGCTGATGCTTATGTGCCTGCTTTGTTACACAGCTTGGAAACCTTTGAGGAAGTTTCCTCATTGGTTAAAAATGACTTGTTGGAACTTCTTTCTTCTGGGCCACTTGAAGAGTTCAATTTTGGTACAGATGCTGCAGAGTGTAGACTAGTGATTATCAGGCTTATCGCCATTCTCATATTCACTGTTCATAATGTGAACCGGGAAAATGAGAATCAATCTTATGCTGATATTCTACAACGTTCAGTTCTACGTCAGAACGCATTTACTGCTACTTTTGAATATGTGGGCTACATTATAGAACGATGCAATCAGCTAACTGATCCTGCTTCAAGCTACTTATTGCCTGGGTTAATGGTTTTTGTTGAATGGTTAGCCTGTTGCCAGGATGTTGCAGTGGGCAGCAATGAGCTTGAGGAAAAGCAAGGAAATGCTAGATCCTTTTTCTGGAAGAATTGCATCACATTCTTTAATAAGTTATTGAGTGGATATATGGTTAATCAAGATGAAGATGAAACATGTTTTTCGAATATGAGCAAGTACGATGAAAGTGAAACTGCTAATCGCCTTGCATTGCCTGAAGATTTTGAGCTGCGAGGTTTTCTTCCTCTTCGTCCTGCGCATCTCATTCTTGATTTTTCAAGAAAGCACTCTTTTGGAAGTGAGGGTGGCAACAAGGAAAAACAAGGTCGCCTACAGAGGATTATTGCAGCTGGAAAGTCTCTTGCTAATGTGGTCCGGGTTGGAAAAGAGGAGATTTACTTCGACGTGAAATCGAAGAACTTTTTGATTGGTGTCAAACCTCAAATTTCCGATGACTATTCACGGAGCAGTCCTTTGGAACTCACGAAGTCAAATAGTGATTTACAAGATATTTCAGCTGGCCTTCAAATTGGTCTGGACCATGAGCGAAAGCCGGAGGGTAGCATGATGGAAGATGAGGATGAAGATGAGGTGATTGTCTTCAAGCCGCCAACAACTGAGAAGAACGCGGACAACTTCGCCTCAAAATTGACTTCTTCTGACGTTCTTGCTTCTGTTACTGGTGCCAGCATGGTTGACTTTGGATACAAAAACGGATCATTCTCTATCGGACATGATAGTTTCCAGTTGCAGAATGCTGTAGGTGCAAGTGTAAGACCACCTACATCACCACCTTTACCGAACAGCACCTCGCAGTATCTGCATCCTGTTGTAACTAGCACTTCAAAATGGCTGGTAGAGCAAACTCCTATCGTGAATGGATTAACACATTTAAATTTGATGGAAAATGGTACTTCTGTGAAGTCTGAGATGCAAGATCCATTTGGGTCTCTGCCCATGCTGCCTGTTCCTTACCCCCAGTTTGTTAATACTGCATCGAGCAATGGTTTTCCAGTTCAGATTTCTCAGACCGCACCATCTATTTCTGACTCCAGTGTGCCCTCTGGAGTAGCTGCCAATACCGTTTCTTTAAAACCGTCTACTGTTGTGTCATCTGGCTTAAAGAAAAATCCAGTTAGTAGACCTGTCAGACATTCTGGTCCTCCACCTGGCTTTGGTTCCGTTCCGTCCAAAGTTCCAGGGGAGTCAGTGAGCAGCACGACCTTGAAAACTGAGTCTCTAATACCTCAAATGGATAATTATGGCTGGCTAGATGGATATCAGTTATCAAATCAGAGTGTTGGGTTAAGAAACTCTATCAATCCTGGAGGACCAGGATTTGCTTCTGTGAGCAAGAGCAATGGTTTGGCAGGGGTCACAAGCTTCCCTTTTCCTGGGAAACAAGTTTCAGCTCTGCAAGTCCCTAGTGATAATCAGAAAGGAATGAGGCCAAGCCAGGAGCAGCAGCAGCAAGTTCAGAAAGGAAATCAACAATCCGATGCATTACCACAGCAGTATCATGGACAATCTCTTTGGGAAGGTCATTTCTTCGTGTGATATGATTAATGGAGCACAGATGGTAACATGAAATCTTCATGAAACTTCTATTTTTGAACTATCTTGTCTTTTTAATTTATTTTTGAAGTATTTTCTTGGGATAATTTTCTGGTGGCGTGCCATTTTTTCTTTTGACCCTTTTCTGTGATTTTTTTCTGCAGTTTTTCCTTCGTGTATTTCTCTCACTCTCTCTCTCTCTCTCTCTCTCTCTGTGAAGGTGTTGAACAATTTACTGCAGCGTGTCCATGGCTGGGTCTATTACTTCAGGCATAAGTTTGCTGTATGGCCAATGTTATTACTTTTTTGTTGGAGCATGGTTGGTCTTGGAGTGTTGCAGGCACTTTCTGCTGATCAGGTCTCTCTCTCTCTCTCTCTCTCTCTCTCTCTCTGAGTGAGTGTGTGTCTGTGTTTCGACTTTTGAGGGGACAGTTTCAACGTGCAGTTCTATTATAATGAAATTTACAAGCATCATATTTGGACACATCTTTTGGTAAGCATTTATAAAAAGGTGGACTTATAAATGGATTTAAAATTCAAATTTTGTATAGGTGTTGACATTTAATTGTGCTATTTGGAAGTAATGATTAAAATGATGTGAAAGTTCACATCACGTCAATTATGTGGTTAAATGTGGCGTTGCCATGTGTCCAAAATTTGAAATTTAAATTGGTTGATAACTGAAATTGGTTTTTAAATGGTTGCCAAACATAGTTATCGAAATATTGTAATTTCGGATGTCTTTTCAAACCTCAGTTAATGGAAATCCATTATAATTGGTTACCAAATGGACCTTTAGTGGAAGAAATCATCTAAACATTTACTATATGAGGATGATAAGGAAATGTTATGGTTGCTATTGTTCTTTGATTCTTGGGCAATCTAAATTATCTAAACATTTACTATATGAGGATGATAAGGAAATGTTATGGTTGCTGTTTTTCTATGATTCTTGGGAATCTAATGCTATCACAAGAACACTCATTACAAGGATATCACAAGGATACTGCATTAGTTGCAGGCCAAATGTGTTCGCACTTAACATTTCGTGAGGCCTGTAACTGCAACTTGTCTATTATCCCCCGTTTCAACTATGAACCACTTCATTTGGAATTTAAGCTTTCACAAAATTATTGGTCTTTATGATAGGAGGATGATCACTCTTTTTACAAATTCCTCCTATCTTTTGTGCATTTTTTGATCTACCTAATTTACGTGTCTCCAACATATGTGCAGATTGTGCCTAGCTTCCCAGACACGTTGAATGGTGCGTATCATGTCTTCCACTAGGTGAGAAATTTTGTAAGCTTGAGGGGAGCCTCGCCTTTATGGATGGGTTGGACGGAGTCTTCAGGTATATGGGGATTGTCTGGTGAGCTGTTCTGCGACTGGACAGAATTCTAGCAAATTCCTTGTAGATGCCAGACGGTGGAGGTAGTTCAGCTGAAGTGTGTCAGTAGCCTTTGTGCTGAGGAGCTTGGTGGGAAGTTTCATCTAAAGTCGAGAGTCTGCCTAAAAGCGTCCTGAATCAAGTCGTATTATTATCGAAGAAGTATGATGGCAAATAAGCTAGTTTCGGTTATAATGCATGTGATGGATTATTTCCAGATAGAAATAACTATACAATACTACTAGTGCATAAGGTGTTACTACTGTTGCAGTTGGTGCTTTGTTAGTTACAAAAGAATTAAGATGTATCAGGATTTAGAACCTTGGCGGTGTTTATGTCTGATGCATGGTTATGCTTCCTTTTGTTATCTGGATTTGGAATGATTTTCTTGTTAAGCAATTGTCATTTATCCAATATCTATGATGGTATCTACGTTTGCGCTTATAATTCTAACGTTACTGAATAGTCTTTCCCGTTGCGAGAGGGGAAAAATGGAAATGCTCTCAACGTCTCTTTTACTTTGTCCTTATTTCCTTTTTGATTTGTTACATTTACTTTGTCATGTTTCTATGTTTAATATTATGTTCTAAGTTCATTTATAATTTACAATGATACCTATGTGGCTGTGCATACTCTTTTAATATGTAAAATTAATTTTTGGAATATGTCAAATGATAATTAAGGGTATTTCATGAAATTTGTTTGTAAATATCCTTTCCTAAAATATTGTGAAAGTAAAGTGGACAAAGTAAATGAGGCGGGTGAGAAAAAGGGACCTGAATGGTGTAATTTGTGAACTTTGATTCATCTTTATCCTTTTCGTGGAGTGCTCGGGGATTTTCAGTTTGTTTGGGGGAAAATTTGTTACACACATTGGGATATCTTTTCTACAGGCCAAGAAAGGTTTCCTAATGTCAATTGTAAAGACCTGTTACCGCTATATTTGAGCATTTGAGTGACCTTTACGGCCACTTTCAATGGGTTGATAAGTTGAGGATGTGTACATTGGACATGCTCTTAGGCTTCCGTTCATCGTGAAAATTTCTACTACAGTAGATGAAGGGCTAATTGATATTCTTGAACTAATGTGAAAGTTTCTATTACAATCGTTTCTACTACAGTAGTTGAAGAGGTAATCGATATTTTTACTACAGACGATGAAGGATTAATCGATCTTCTTGAACTAAAGTGAAAGTTTCTACTACAGTTGATGAAGCGCCAATTGATGTTCTCGAACTGAGGTGACTAATCATCGTGTTGATAACCAACCGCAAGAGGCAAAAAGCTAAGGTTCATGTTTGGCCAAGCTTTTAATATGTACAAGAACTAGAAGATGTAGGCACAAATCCATGCCATTTACTGTATTAAACTTGATACAGTGTAATATACAGTTGTTGAGGAACTGCACACTGATCAATTATATATAATATCCTTTGAAGCATACAACCCAGTGATAACATCTTTTACAAACAGAAAAAAACAATGATGAATGATTGCTCTCTCCCCCCTACACCTCTGCCATTCTTTGTTCACCTTTGAGTTTCTCTATGTGCATAAAGAATGAAATGAATTCACAGATATTAGCAGTTGTTGTTCTTGTGGTCAGCCTAAAGCTTGGGAGATTAAAAAGGGGGAAAAAAATCTTCGGTCAGGTATCTTCTGCAAAAACTTTGAATACATAATCGCGAAAACGCCTCGAGTACTGCTTTGGATCAACTGCTGATATCGAGTTGGGGTCATATTGGATGGATTTGTATGCATGCTCTAGCTTTTTGGTGATGTCGTAGTCTTGAAGAATGTCTATGATTCCGAAGAACATCACGACATCATAGTACTCTCCGGTTGGTTCTCCTACAAGTTCACACTCATTCGTTCTTTCGACTCTCTCTACTCTTGCTGGCATGTTGATTCCCAGTTTTATACTAGCCAACCTGTAACACAAGACATGACTCTTTGATTAAACCAATGTTTATTTAGGGAAATCGAGTGCACTTCTAGTGTAGAACGAAGTATTGAAAAGCACTACCACAGATACTCAAGTTATGCCACAGATACTCGAGTTATCTTACCCTGCGGGGTCTAAAAGCAACTGATCTACATCTGCTCGGGAAAGACGAGGAACTGAATCAGCTTCCGAGCAGCCATTATCTGCGGCAAAAGATGAAAATAGAGCTTCTTAGTTTTTTTAAGGCCTGATATATGATCCGGGAATATCATAAAAGCTTGTCTACTGCCAAAAAAGTAAAGGTTTTTTTCTTTTTTTTTGTGGGGGGGGGGATAGTAATTACCAACAGGGGTCAAAGCTCCAGAAGGAGTATGTTCATCATTTTTTGATTCTCTAAAGTGAAGACCAACCAGCATACTATAGTCCATGATCCTCTCCTGTTCAAGAAAATCAGAGTCTCTATCAACTTGCCTGCAGAAATTTACCAGTGTCATCAGTTATATAACACTGAAATTAGACGTGAAAATGCTCGAAAATGGAAATGGGAAGTTGATTTTACCTTCGGAATTCTTGAAACCATGTCTTTGGAAGTCGGAAAAGGAAGTTGAGATCAAGATCCTTGAGGGTTGTATTTGCGTCAATCTCTGACTGTGGCTTATCAGTCAATCGGCCAAAGGTGGATCCTTTTAAGTCATATCGTCTGTGGATCATATAATTGGAACAGAAGAGGTTCCCCATGATGACGAAACGAACCTAAATCATCAATCACATTAACCTCGTGCTAACACCTCTGTTACATGAAACCTTAGAGTTCTGTTCATACCTTCTTTTGAGCTGGTCCATTCAGCTTGACACAGTGCAAACCATAATATTTCGTCACCAGAGTGTTCTCAAAAGCACGTACATGATTATAATACGCGTTTAGCATCCTTAAAAGCACCTAACACATGAACTGGAAACATGAGAAAGATGCCATATTTTAGTACAATCAATGTATATATTGACTGTTGATGGATGTCTCACCTTAGTTTCTGCCTTTTTCATTGTCTTTATCATGTAACGATCATCATTGGTTAAGTAAAAGAAGCTTCCACTTTTTCCTGGAGATGATAGTTCCCGCAGGGCATCGTTCCCACATATGGATAACATGTAATCAGCTGGATCCACCTTGAACAACATTCTTAAAGACCTGAAAGTACCATGATTGATTACTTTTCTTGTGGTTCTATTGTAGGACAGAAAAAATGGCTAACCTGAATACTTTGGGGCAGTAATCTTTCCATCTGAATTCGCAGGATGAGTGAGGTGGAGTATTTTTTGACCCCTCAGCAGGGAATTTTGTCCAATACTTCTCCTTGGGATCGAAAGCTGATGGCTTCAGATCAAGAGACGGACATGGACCAGGTCTTCCAACTGAATGCCTGTGCATTAGGCCATGTTAATACTTAATGAGAATCAGGGTCGAAGCAGTCTCAGAAAGTTCAGCAAAAAACATCCATCCCATGAAATTTCAAGATCAACGTGCCAAATATCGAAGTTAAAAAAAAAAAAAAAAAAAAAAAAGAAGGAAATATTGGTACAGTTACCTAATTCCCAGCTGTAAATTGAGCATAAGATCATAATTCCTATGCCCTTTACATATTGTCTCCCCTTGTCTTTTCACCACTTTAGGAATCCTTAGAGGGCTGCCTCGAGTACTTGGACCGTCGGTCTGGAAACTTGTGAAGGAATCGTCTCCTTCAGTTGCTGCCATTCTCATTCTTTCGATGGCTCCAGCACTGCTAGGAGAGGGCATAGCACCATCCGACAAACGCATTCTAGTAAATTCCCTATCTACCCCTGCGTCTATTCTACCATCAACCGACATTCTTCTTGGCCTAACGCTAGCATCAGAGCCCTTGGATGACCTCCAAACAGCAAGCTTCTTTTGCGATGGCCATATGGGCACCTTCTCATTCGGACAAATTATGCAGCCCTTCAAGTCAATGGTGTAAATCTCCTGAGGGTTCCATTCAAGATTTTCTTCTGACAAGGATCCAGAGGGATAATAAGTCCCATTCTGTTCATTAGGATCTTTGCTCCAATTTCCCACATAGAAACTACCATCTGGCCATTTGAATGTTCCTTGCCCTTTGGGAATTCCATCTTCCCAATTCCCTTCATACATATTCCCATTTGTCCAAGTCATTATCCCTTTCCCACAAATTGTCCCATTTTTCCACTCCCCGGTGTAGTAATTCCCATTCTTCCATTGATACTTGCCCTGACCTTCCTGCAACCCTCGACTCCATTCGCCATCATAACTATCACCATTAGCAAAGTCCTTAACACCATGGCCATGTTTTAAATTCATGACCCAGTAACCTTTATAGGTATTCCCATTAGGCCCCGTATACGTGCCTTCTCCATCCATGAATCCACTCTTGAAATTGCCATCATACGACGCTCCAGAAGGCCAAGTAAACGTACCTTTTCCCATAGTTTTCCCTCTAAACCATTGCCCTACATACATACATCCATCTGTCCACCAATATTTTCCATGCCCATGAGGAAAATTGTCAGCCCAATAGCCTGTGTAATAATCACCATTGGGAAGAAATCTCTCTGCATGATACACTTCTCCACTTGCATGCACTTCTTCTTCTTGATCTTCATTTTGTTCCTCCACATTTCCTGAAGCATATGAAGCCCCAAAGATCGTGTTTGCCCGTTTCTTGGCTGCTGCTTGTGTTATTCGCATCGTTGCCTCCCACGCCTTCATGGCTAGACAGATCTGTCTCCCTATTCACTAATTTTCTCCTTTTTTCAGCCTTTCCTAAATCAATATGCATGGCATTTCTGCATCGATATCTTCATTTTCAGGGAATGATTTTATCTTTTGTGGAAATCTCAGTGGTACACGAGGAAAATGATACAGAGGACATTGATAATCCATGCATAAAACCAGGCAAAGATTGGAAAACAAAGAAAAAGAAAAACCAATATCTCTCTTTCCCTCTCTCTCCCCCTCAAGAGCCAATCAACCTTAGCCAAGTAAAAAGAAAAACTATAAACCAAAAATGGGGAAAAAATTTGACATTTTAGTCCATTCCTCGAATTTAAGTTATGTTTTCGGGATTATGCTAATGTGATGGGAAATCCACAAACAGTCCTATGATAATGGTGGACTTGAGAAATATGTTAAGAATGTAATGGTCAACATGGGAAACCATTTTGAGGCCCTCCGACACTTAACGAGGTAACCGGATTTTAGGCCTATGCATTTTCTAGTGGAAGTGTGTCTTCTATTTTTAGAGCTTAAAGGCAAGCCTTGTTAGCAGTAAAAATTTTATAAATTAATGACTTGACACAAGGTTATCTCAAGTTTTTGACAACTATTTTTAAGCCAATAAATTTATAAAATTGTTTCAATTTACTGTAGCTGCTTTTAAAAAGTTAACAATTATATTATTTTCTGGACCGCATCATCAAGGACGAAAAAATTAAAAGGAAGGAACTTTCTACATGGGCAGGTGGCAATTGGCAAACCCATGATTTTCCCCCAATAATGTTGGTATGATGAACCGATAAAGTCGAGTTCCAATTCGGACAAAGAAAGTGCTCCCTTTTCCTCTAGAAACTACTCTCACACGGACCACTCCTCAATCCTCATGATCTCTTTCCAATTCCGAATGCATTTTTGTTATATAAAAAAAAAAAGACTCTAGTCTCTTGATGATTTTTCTTGGGCGCTGTGGATTGGGTTGGGCACGTTGGCGAAGATGGCACATAATGATACAGAATCATACGAGTATTTCTTGTTGGACGACTTTGAAGATGATATTATTGAAGAGAATAAGAGTAACAACATTGGAAGTGACGAAGAAGGTAGTGATAAAGATTCGTTTGATGAAAGATTGCCATTTTCTTCCCAGCAATGGCCGCAGAGTTACAAGTGAGTATCTTGAACTCGTTCCCTTCTTCTTTTTTGTTGTAGGTGGGGAGTTTGTCGAATGAAAGTTGAGATTTCTGTTTGGGTTTCTTTCTTTTACCGTGGTCTTTGAGTGATTTTCTGCAATTCCTCGTTTTTCTTGAATACAAGTTAGCTTTTCTTCTTCCATGAACGGGCTAACTGTCTTTGCTTGAAAATGGAAATGAAGTTTTTTTTTTTTAATCAGTAAATGGTAAATATATAATGATCAAAAACACAGGAATACAAGTAATCTGAGCATGCCCAGGCAATACAAATATGGAGAAAATAACAAATAAAGTTTGTTATGAAGTTTTTTCCTTACATAAAGTTGTAAGCGACTAGTCACTGTTAAAAAAGGAGATCTTTTGTCGTTTGTCAAAGATTTGATACGTTAAGGTGCGATGACGCTATCTATTTTCTAGTATTATTCTGTGTTTCATTGCGTTAGGCGGCTTTAATATTGCATAAATTTAGAGAGTTGTCTTGTAGGAGACATGGGCTGAGGCTGTTATATCTGTAGTTCTCCCGTTGAGCAACTTTCACTACAAGTCTTGTGACTTGGCTTGTTTCTTGTTAGCTTATTTGCTTATTATTGCTATGGGAAGTAGGGATTAGGTCTTAATCTGTAAGATGATAGAGTGAGACATTTGATTACAGGATGGGTAAATGCCTATATTTATGCAGTTTAGGTAGAGTTGGATGGTAATTTTTGGGTAGGATATCAAAGAGAAAAAGAAAAAGAATGAATCTTAGTCCTTTTAAATGTTGCATTCAAGAAAGTATTTCTATCAGCTCTGTGCAGCTGTTGGAGTGAAGCAGGAATATGTATTGTGCATGAAATTGAGAGTTAATTTAGGTTTCATCGATATTGGGTTTTTTTCAGAAGCATGCTTCCATAAGAATGATCCAGGGATTGAGTGGTAGATTGATCAAGTTCCAAAGAGCTCTCTATAGTCTGTAATTGATAAGGCAAGCAATTGTTTTACTTCCGTCTTTCTTTACATGTGCCATGTCCAGTGAGTGCTTGTTATCTTGATCTTGTGATCTAGATACTGAATGGATATCCATGATGATTTATCCTTTTGAGCAGGGAAACGATCGACTCATACACAATTGCTGCATCACCCCAATTTGGAACCTTGGAGCTTGGTTCGAGCTTTAGATATTCACCTTGTGAAGAAAATGGCAGTAGTTACTTGCACTCTGACGTGACAAAATCTTTTCTCACAAAAAAGGAAGCAACCGAGGAGAAAGATAATGCAAGGAGGAGTCGTGTAGCACGGTTATCCTCATCAGAGAAGGCTTCTCTGCATAAGCAACTCAGTGGGGAACTTCCAATTGGCCATGGATGTAGCTTAACTCAGACAATATTCAACGGTAAGCTCATTTATTCTAAAGTCTCTAAATTATATTATGCCCAAGTGCTTAACCTAAATATATCATAAGTATCTAGGATCTGCTGAAAAAGCTCCAAGATTTTCCAGGATAGTCACTATCTTGAAACGTTTTGACAGTAATTTGCTAAAATTTTGCAAGCTGCCTGGGCATATATGTTATATTTCTCTTTTGAAGAACTGTAGCGGGAGTGTGATTTTAAAACTACAGATAGCTGTTGAAGACTCCTCGGGAGGACTCAGAGATCTGCATCACAGCTCCTCTCTAGTCCCCCCCCCTCCCCTCCTTCTGGTTGTGGAAATCTTGTGCTACAAACAAGTCTTCAGAATCGTTCTCCCTATTCTGAAGAAACCATATGGTATATGTTTGCATTTGATTCAACTTATTATGATATTCTAGTACAGGAGTAAATGTAATGGCCGGGGTTGGACTTCTTTCTACACCATATACTGTGAAAGAAGCTGGCTGGGCTAGTTTGGCTGTGCTGGTCCTGTTTGCAGTTATATGTTGTTATACAGCTACTCTTATGAGACACTGCTTCGAGAGCAGGGAAGGCATCGTAACTTATCCGGATATTGGAGAAGCTGCATTTGGACGATTTGGACGGCTTTTAATATCTGTGAGTTGGCACATTACATGTTACATAATACATTTCTATTATTTGAAGCCTTGATCAATTGATATCAAGCTATACTACTGTTGGTTGCAGATTATTCTGTATGCAGAATTATATGTAAGTGATGCAAGCAAGATTTACAAGTTCGGTTATCTGAATTTAGTAACCAACATATTCCTCAATTTTTTCCCCATCAATACAGTCGTATTGCGTGGAGTTTATCATTTTGGAAGGGGATAATCTCACCAGGCTATTCCCCGGGGCAAATTTGGACTTGGGTAGTCTCAAGCTGGACTCTGTCCACTTCTTTGGAATACTCACTTGCCTTATTGTTCTACCAACTGTTTGGTTGAGGGATCTCCGAGTCATTTCGTATCTGTCAGGTGCCAAACTGTGAATAGTCAAAAGATCTTTTGACTTTTATTTGCATCATAACTTATTCTAGTTTTGTTTTTGATTCCTTTTTCAGTTTGTGGTGTTCTTGCAACTATCATTATTGTTCTCTCCTTAGTTTTAGTTTGTACGGTGGATGGAGTCGGCTTTCATGAGACTGGTAATTTGGTGAACTGGAGTGGTATTCCATTTGCTGTTGGTGTATATGGATTTTGCTATTCTGGTCACTCTGTGTTCCCAAATATATACCAATCCATGGCTGATAAAACAAAATTCAATAAAGCACTTATTACCAGGTACATATTCTAGGTTTCTCAATAACGTCATAAAAGTTACAAGCATTGTATCTGATACTTTCTCCTTTTGCAGCTTTGTACTGTGTGTTATAATATATGGAGGTGTTGCAGTCACGGGATTTCTGATGTTTGGACAAAGTACGTTGTCCCAGATAACGCTGAATATGCCACCTCACTCAGTCGTTTCAAAAGTCGCACTATGGACAACTGTGGGTATCACTCTTTGCAAATTTTTTGCTTGGTCAGGTAGAATATTTGTAGTTTTAGATTTGCTGACAATTATCCTGCTAAAGTATTTGTTTCAACGTTCTTCTGCAGGTTATCAACCCATTCACCAAATATCCTTTTTAAATTGATACTGAATACTCTAAGTTTTCTGCAAGCCATTTTTCGACCAATTGTTTCTTCGGCATTTTAGTATTGTATTCCTTAAAATTGTGCACATATGCATTATTGATGAATCCTTTGGCCCGGAGCATAGAGGAGTTGCTGCCTGCCAGAATCTCTAGTAGTTTCTGGTTTTATATTCTTCTGAGGACGGGCCTTGTCATCTCTACTGCCTGCATTGGTTTTATTCTTCCTTTCTTTGGTATGCCTTGGAACTTCCCTTGCCAAAATAAAGATGTAGTGGCCAAAACTTTAAATCCTAAGGTCGCCATTCATCCAAGAGGAGCTTAACCATAATAATTTTCTATAAGAAGTGACGTAGTTTTTCTCAATGTTTGCAACACACTTTTCTGGTTAAATATTCTCTAGATTTTTCAGTAATCAATCCATAAGATGAGTCGAAGCTTTAGAAACAAACCACTCAGTCAATATAGTAAACACATGGAAATCTATTTTGCAGGTCTTGTGATGGCTCTTATTGGTTCTCTTCTTAGCATACTAGTGGTATGTCTAAAATTCGACCCTCCAATTTATATTTAGTATGATTTGATAAAACTGATGAATTTCACATAATCACATCAATGCCTTCCTGTAGGATACTAGAATTTCACACAAACTGATGCATTTGTGTCTGTTTCAGGCAGTTATCATGCCAGCTTTATGTTTCATGAAGATTTTGGGAAGGAAAGCCACCAGACTACAGGTGAGACTATCTTGATATTCATAAATTCGTGTTGCCTGGTTCACTGTTAGTCGGGTTTTCTAGATGCGTTCTGATTATCCTAAAGATCTATGTCTGTGTTATATCTGTCACATAAAATTTTACAGATTAATACATGATGTAATTTTGTGGATTTGAGAAGCATATTTCTTTCTCTTATTAGAGCTAACACATTCCTCAAATTTACGTGTCTTTGTTCAGATGGTTGTCAGCACGAGCATAGTTGCCTTGGGCATCGTAAGCGCAGTCCTCGGCACATACTCATCCCTGTCGGGAATTGCAGAGAAGTATTGAAACTTCTGTGTGTCCATGTAACTTTCGTGAAGAACCCTGAGAAAGATTCATGAAAAAGCTTGTTTACATTAGCATAATTATGAGGAGGTTCTCATTTTGTCAAGTTATATATTTTAATATCTCTTGAAGGAAAACACATTTTAGATATAATGCCGCTTTAACATATGACTAGTTCTCGTCAAATTTGCACATCATAGGTACGTGGAGCCGAGTAAATGGGATAAAAAATTGGGAGTTCATGAGAATTGAGACAGATGAATCCACTTGAACGGTGGATTATTAGTCGCTAGTGAAACAAATTGTTATGTTATTCCGCTTCCTTTTTTGTATCAATTTAGACATCTATGGTACTTGAGTGCATGTATTTTTAAGTTTTAAAATCTCCAATTTCATCGAGGCGGTGTGTTTCTATAAATTTAAAAGTAATAAACTATATAATTTAAAAATATCGAGTTCGTTCAAAGTATTTAAAATTTAAATGTTCTCGTACTTTGGATACACCGGCCCCGATCAAAATCGGTATCTTCAAGCTAATGTAAAGTATTTTGGTACCTACCATGTCCACAAGGCAACTGTTATTTCGTGACCAAATTTTAGGTACTATTCTCAAAATCCCACAATTGCACCTCCTTGACTTCCACGTTCGAGCTAGGCTTCCAAAGTTTCCAAGGGCAAAATAAACTTTTCACTGGATGAAGGAAAAATTGCAAAAATGACATGGCCACGTGAAATAATTCAAAGAAAAAAAAAAAAAAAAAATGGCGCAGCTAGAAACAAGAAGTGTTTTGTATTGCGTAACCAACCTAAGCACCAAAATTGACCGACTCCATTACCAATTACATGCTCCGATTCATTCGCTGCCCTTCCCACTAAAATTTGTGCCCAGAAAAATTTCCGAAAGAATAAAAAAGAAAAAAGAAGTGTTGGTATATTTTTGGGAACAAAACCAAGAAATTTTACGAGTAATGCAGAATTATTGGTGTCCATATAGGAAAAAGGTGTTGATATTATTGGGAGGAGTTGTTATGTAGTGGTTCCTGTGAATAAAAAGTGCAGCTTGTGAGTACATTCATAAATTTATGCAGGGAGAGATAGAGAGAGAAATTTGGGTTCATTGATTAGGTTTGTTTTGCATATAGATGTCTGAATTGGTGGCTCGGACGGGTCGGCAGCAGCAGCGTTATAAGGATGGTTATCGCCTTATTGCCGGGTAATTTGTTTGCGCCCCCCTTACCTTGCCCGATGAATACATGCATGCATATGTCTGTGTGTCTGCATGTGCGTTATTGTACGGGCATGGGCGAATCATTTGTTTTCTTGTTTTAATTGAGTTTTGATTGGTTGTTTCTAATTGGGTTTTGTTTAATTCCGTCAATGGTGAAAGCATTGGCTTGGATTTTTCTTTCTTTTTGTTTTTTAAATTTCTATTTTTTTCTTTTTGATTGCCAATGTGCTTTTGCGGTATTGTTGAAGTTGGAGATAATTGAGAAAGCGTTGGGTTGAATTTATGGTGCATTTTATCGTCTTCTCAACTGGGTTTGCCTCCATAGGAGATATTTGGGGGGGAAATCTAAGTCAAATATCTATGATTCGTGTGTTGGCTGTTGATCGTGTGTCATTTTTGGTATCACGAGTAATGCGTAGCCTCCTATCTGCTAATTCCGGCCTTCTGATTTCATCAGTTCTGAAAGCTTAATGATGATGCGTTAGACTATTGATTCTACATCCTCACAGATTAATATTATACGTCAGGTGTATTCCCTTCAAGTACAGAAATGTAGAAGAAAATGGTGGCGACCCATCAAAGAAGATTGTTGAAGTACTAATGATCAACTCGACCGGTGGACCTGGTCTTCTATTTCCAAAGGTGAGATCATTAGATACGTATATGTCCAGTTGCTTCTTGGAATGCAGTCATTTAGATGGATGTTTTGCTTCTTTTAGCTGGGTGAATGAACGATGCTGGCCGTTGAACCAGGCGCATTTAATCAGTGGAGAACTCTATGTTTTTCAATAGCTTCTAATATTGATGGTATGCTGATATAGGGCCGTTTGGTATTGTTCCAGAAAGAGTCTTCTGAAAGGTGTTCTTGGGATGATTTTGTTTGAGCATCTGTCTATACTTTGAAGACGTGAAATATACGAAGACCGTATATGGGTAGATATACAGCACTAGCAGACAAAATTTTCTGATAGAACAGAAGCTTTTGTAATCTGTTCTTGGTTGTGCTTGGGTACTCTTACAGTATAGGTGAATTGCTATATCCCAATAAAAGGATGTTTTGTCAGGACATTCTTTTCCTTGTGATAATTGGAACAGCTTCATCCTCAATGCCTGATTTCTCTGAAGTAAAATAACTATTAACTTCTATGATTTTCTTTATGCATTTCAGTTGTTGAATGAGATGCTAAGCATATTAAAGATGGGCCTTTTCGACGTATTTAGGTGTCCTCCATAGCAAATAATCCAATAATTCACTGACATACCATGTGACCATGAGTTTGAAAATCTTCAAGTTCCTGATTGAGATTAATATCCTTTAGAATCAACCACAGGCCGGTGAGCATTACCATTCCATGTACTTTTGTCACATATGTGCATTTGGTTGTATGCCTATGGGTGCATTCCTGAACATCTAACCATGCTTAATTCATTATTATAATTTTGTGAGTATGAAAAATGCCTTAAAACTATACCATCAAGCAAAAGAGTATCTTTGTTTGTCCTATGTAATACTCCACTTTTCTTTTGGCAGCACTCTGAAGATTCAGTGCCAAAAATTAAGTTGAGTTAATTGCTCGTAGCTATCTACTTTTTTTGCTTTACGTTCATTACCATTGAACATGGGAATTTAAGGAAAACACTATAAACAAAAGAGAGTTTTCCATGTGTCCTGAGACAGGAAGGATTAGTAATTATGGAATAATATGAAGCTGAGGTTTTCATGTGTGCAACACAAACATTTACTTAGAAGTATTAGTTTATCGTCAATCTCATTTGCCACAGTGAAACTTACCCTTCTATGCTAAGAAGATGCTTGAGAGAGAAGATAGACAGAAAATAGCACATATTCATGCTCTCGTTATTTTTCAATATAGGGTGGGTGGGAAAATGATGAAACAGCTGAGGAGGCAGCAGTAAGGGAAGCCATAGAAGAGGCTGAATAAGGTGTAGAATTGTTGGTTTTTGTTGTTGAATGGGAAAACTACAAAGTAAAGGAGGACAACCTTTCTTCTGTTGCATAAGCTAAAGATGAAGGAACCATATAGCTCTGCGACCACATTGTGAAGTAGTGACTCACTTGAAAATAACTATGTGATGAAAAAACTGCCATATTATAATGACCCAGGTTTAGTTATTTGATTTAATGGTCTTATGATTGAAGTCCAGGTTTGTTCTGTGGAATAGAACTTAGACAATAAAGATAAAAACATGTGAATAGGATGTTAGGTTTTACCTGTAACGTTCCCATTTGAAACCAAGTGCTGGTTTTTGGTTGTGATATTTTTTGCAAAGAGACTTCTAACTATGCAATGGAAAATGCCCCATTGTAATGACCCTGGTTTGCTCAATTGATTTAATGGTTTTAAGATTGAAGTCAAGCTTTATTCTGTGGGATGGATATGAGAAAATAATGATAAAAGATATGAATAGGATGTCAGGTTACCAGTAAGGTCCCTATTTGAAACCAAGTGCTGGTTTTTGGATGTGATACTTCCACAAAGAGGCCTTTAAGTTGAAGGGAACTTCGTTGTGCATCAATCTTCTGCCTATTTTTATGCATCTGTTCCGTAGATAAGAATAGTGTATTGGTTGGGCAATTGGTCCAAACGCCGATGGACATGTAACTGGAATGCTTAACACGCTGATTTCCGGATTGTTACTTAAATGTTTCCAAATGAAATTTAATGGACTTTGATAAGGTAGATGACTCCCATTTTTTTGGCATATAATTTTTTCTGGATTGACTCGTAATTGAGATGGTGACTAGAAATGTGTGTGCTATGGACAAAATTTATCAGCGCTTCATTTATTGAAAAATTTGTTGGTGGTGGCACTAAAACATTGCTGGATGGTTAGTGCTGATCTGTCATGCACACCAAGTTGTTGACTATAATGCTGTTCTCAACACCAACAGGACTTCGAGAAAAAAGATAAATACAACTTTGCTGTATCTGTTCTTGCTCGTGTTCTCTGCAGCTCTGCTAACCTCCTAATTTCTTTTGGTCTCTCTCTGCTGTTTGATACTTGTTGGTGATGTTTTCATGTATATGATTCTTGAATGGTTGTTCTATTGTTATGCTGTGAATTTTGCTTTTAGTTGTTTAGAATGGAGACTGAATTGGGTTTTATGTAGATTTTCTTAAAGAACCCTTATCATTTCTCTCTCCTGTTCCATTATTTGAAATTTGAAATTTGCGCGTATGGACATAAGCTTTCAGTGAATATGGCCCGTTCTAATACTTTTAGCATATAGGTTCCCAAATTTTAAATTTTTGCTAGTTCTCATCTATAAGCTGTTAAAACCCTGTTTGGCTTACAAATAAGGCAGCTTTTTGGGAACTTTTGGAAACCCAAATGTTTTGTTCCCTTCCTGGGTGGTCCTCTTTCTTCTTTCCCATCTCATTCTGTCTTCATCTCTCTTGTGCAAATCATACCAAGAATCTCAGGCCCACTTCCTTTTCATGGTAATGCTCTCTCATCTTCTCTTCTCACCTTTTTTTTTTTTGTCAGGTTTCTTCAAGCATCTCCAATGCTAAATGTCCTCCTTCAAGGTCCAAGAAGAGAGAGACACACATAAAAATTGACGGGTCTCTTTTGTTTCCTCCTTTTTTTTTTAATTTCCATTTTATTTTAATCACTTTTTTCTCATTTACAACATTTTTCCTCACTTTTCCTTCCTCATGTAACGTGTAAGGTCTACAAATACACCTTCATCTCCACCTTCTCCACTACTATTTTATCATTATTTTTGAATTTCTGTCTCTTTCTTTCTCATCTTTTTCACTTTTCCCTCTCTTTTTTTCCCACACCTTTTTCCACCAACATTCAATTAAAATAATCATCTTCTCTCTATCTCTCTTCTCTTCACCACCCAATATCCAAGACCATGCATTGGAGATGCTCTTCTTGAATGCCAAATTCTGCTTTACAGTCATCTTTCCTTTGATTGGTATCTAACAGACAGGGCTTCAGCATGAAGATATTGCTTGTCAGCCAGTATTTTGAACAATAACTTTAGATATTAAGCTTTCCAGCTATTCGTTAAGTTGACGTAGGATCCGAGAACAAGACTTTTCTATGATGCTACTGTTACTCAACTTGAACAATGCCTTGTATCTAATTTTGTAAGTAAATATGGAGTGCTTCTTTTGTTTCAGCATTTCCTGGGATACTACCCTTTCAAAAGCAAAACACTAGAGGACGAGTTCAGTCCAGAAGGTATGTGCAGAGCTGCCATGTATGCTTTGCTTGTAAATGAGGAACTCGAGTCGTGGCCTGAGATGAGCCACCGTGAAAGAAGTTGGCTAACAATTCCTGATGCTATTGAATGCTGCCGGCATGCATGGATGCGAGAGGCTCTTGAAAAAGGGTTCTCAAACTGGTACGTGGATGGAATGATTCACACATTGCCAAAAAAAGATGGTCCCAAGTCGTCTTGAAAAGGGTTTCTCAAACTGGTACGTGCTGAGAATTTTTTAGACATTAATATAGCCTGGTGCCATCTGAAGCTGATTTTGGTGGCCTGTTAAGTTTGTTTTGACCACTGTTAATTTTTTCTTCAGATTGCAATGAAACTATTTGAAAGAGAACTTGAAAGTACATGGAATGAAAAAACTTCATGGTTCTCATTTATTGCAGCTCCCCATCATCTTTTGAAGTGACGTAAATATGTCATGTTCTTGACTCCCTCATTGTTTTCTATCTTTTTTTTTGAAGTTCCCCATTGGGTTTTGTATTGCTGTTTAGTCATCAATCGTCATGACCTAATCTTCTTACATAAAAACAAAATACTGAAAAATTGATGTGCAGGTAACACCTTTAAAGTTCATCTTCATAAAATAACATAACATTATAATTGGGCGGAGCTTCTAAGAAGATAGATCTGTCTCCGGGTTCGGAGACAGATCTGGCCATGCGGCCGCATGGTCCTAAATGCCAATGAATAACTATTTATTGATTTTGAATAATGCTACATTGCACCGGGGATGTAATTGATAGAGCGTCTTAAATGTAACTCATGGGTTTACTTTTAAATCAATTGACGACAATTTTATGCCACATATGTTGAATGCTATATTCATTGATTTTGAGAAGAGTTGTTACTAAGCTTATGTTTCCGAGCCAAAAAAAAAAAAAGGTGAATCCTTCATGTATCTTTAGGTTCGATATTCTTGGATCAATTAATTGTAGTAATCACTTTCACCTAGAGTGCTAAAACTATTCTCTCTTTAGGTACGAGAAAAGGGTGTAAGGAGTGTAGCGCAAGGCTTCTAGGTCATCTCTTCCCTACTCCCCTTTCTTCCTAAAGGAACCTCAAAAAGACTTTGGGTTCGACCAAAACTTGAGCTTCTGTGCTCGGCCTGGCTCCAGCACTGGACGGAGAGAAATTAAAGCCCTTGCTACGGTGAAGAATATCCCCAAGTCTCCTGCATATAATAAACTAAAGGCAGCATCTTTGATGCAAAAGCTTCCATTTAATTTATTTTACTGTCATCATGTATCAAATTTTCTAAGGAGGGTATAACCTCGACCCTCCAATCCCCAATCACATTGAGTCACATTGCAGTGTACTCTCTCTAAGGGGAGAGTATCCATGGCCAGACTGCATCATGTATATATACATATATATGCCGCTACACGAGATAAGAGATTAATTATGCATCAAATAGAAAAGTCTCACCTATTGCAGCAGACGACAAATTGCAGTACAAATTGCAGCAAACTTTTTCTTGGCCTTTGCGCAGAAGCTAGAATGAGCATCTTTGGCTAAAAGGACTCATATTAATTCTGTGAATTAAAGATCATGCTTTCAAAAAAAAAAAAAAAGGAAAGAAAGATGCTATTATACACCCCCTTAAGCTTAACCAAACATTAATCTAGTATTAACCTTGCCAAACGTTGAATTAATCCCTCAACTTAATTTCTGGAATATCTTTTAAAAAAAAATTCCTTATAGGAAATTAAAAATTAAAAATTATCTTGTCTTAGCTATCCGTTGTGTATAGTCTATTGTTATATAATTACTTATTAAAAGGAAAAAAAAAAAAAGGTGATGAAACCAATTAATCATCAGTAAAGGGATTAAGGGGTTAGCCTACGTGATTAAGGGCCTAACTCCTTACCGGGATTACTCGGGTTTGAATCCCCACCTCCTCCTCTCCCATCCCCCTTTGTACCAAAAATAAAAAAATAAAAAATAAATTAATTAATCATCAGTAGAAATAATAACTAGCATACGAAATTACATTGAACACTTTGATTCAGTATACGTATGTGTGTGTGTCTATATATATACACACACACACACATATATAAGTTCTCAATATGTCTCAAATCTATATATAGTGGGCATATATATAATAGTTGATGAATTAAATGAAAGGTTTTAGGGTTTGCTGCACACACACATATATAAATATATATTTATTTATTTATGTATATTCATCTTCTACCTGATGAGAGACAATGCTAGCTTTTCCATCCTATTAATTAATTAATTTAAAACAAGGTATTTATTGTTTTCTATATATATATATATATATATTTATATTTATTCATCTTCTACCTGAAAGACAGTGCTCGCATTCCATCCGATTAATTAATTTAAAACAAGGTATTTATTGTTTTCCCCCTTCAAACAATTAGAATATGCAATCCTGCAAGAAATACATTATATGATCATGAACTCAAAAGAGATTAGTAAAAGTGTTGGGAGAAAATTCATCAATACAATGATCATAGCGGAATATCATTCTCCCTCTTGTGAGAACCTAATAGGAGATAAACAAACCGAGCAAAAACCCAACAATAACGTGAAAAATAAATGAACACATGATTCGGCAATTTGTCTACGCCCATAACTCCAACTCCAATCAATATTCCACTATAACAATATAGTTGGTATATGTAATCTTTAGATAACACTAGAGACCCTGTAAAGTTTAAAAGCAACAATACAAGTCACAACTCTTCTCAAGAAAGGAGATTCCAAAATCAATGAAAAAATCTCACAACAAAATCGCCTATGTTCTGATGGCAATTTCTCTTAAAGGGACTGTTGGATCTTGATCATGAACGCTAGATTTGAAGAATAATGAGTTGGGAAGATGCTGTCCAAATTTCATCCTGATCGGACCACGAAATGATGAGATATCGCGGTTTGAACGACCAAACCAAGTTGCCTGCTTGCACGAATTGGGCTTCAACTTGCTTTTGATTTCTTCCAACGTTTGGAATTGATCATGCACACAACTGACTGAAATCTTCAGCTCATTTAGGTTACGTGATCTTGGTCTTTTTCTCCATGCCTTCGACTTCTCTCGCACACGACTTCTAGTTTGCAAGACGTCTCTCGTCTTCCTTTAGACACACTGACATTGTGTCTGATACCCTATATATAGAGATTCAGATATCCTTAAACCCTAATGGCCTTGCTTGAGCCTTAAGACAAATTCCTATAATTGCAAGTAAACTCCTCTGTTTATTTTATACTTACAATATTATCCCGAATTAACCAAATTAATTATTTCGACCCCTATTCAATTAATTTGTTGGGTTAATTTGGGTCGCAATCTACGACACATGTAGGCGGATACCAAAAAAAAGATCGACGTATATATATTCAGAGATTTTTTGTGCATAATTTCAGCATGCGTGGTAACCCTAAACTTGGCCTCTTCCCAGTGTTGTGTTTAAAAAATATATATTTCATATTTAATTCAATGATATAAAAGTGGCTATAAATAAAAAGGGAGAATAATAATATATAATATAAATATATATAAAGTGTACTCTTTTTGCATGGTTAATTAAAAGGAAAACAAGAAACAGATCAAATTACTAATCAAAATGAATTTCTTTTGCATAAGCCATTCCAAATTCCGCCATCAAGATTTGATCAAATCTTCTCGATTTGAAGAACTGGGGTGATCACAAGAATTCTAAAATAGGAAAAATACTTAGATTTTTGCAAAGAACTTAGGCAATGCATATTAAGCCCTACATTATATAGACAGACAGTCCACACCTTAACAGTACTGAATCCTCCAACTATAATCATCATCTGTCATGGTGCAGATCTGAAGCACAAACATACACATACATAAATTCATCAAAATGTGTCTTTAAATTGCCAAAAGAAATTAAAAATAACAATGACTGGAGTCTGGAACTCTCTGATTGATTTAAAAGGAATTTTCTTCAAGAAATGAAGTATCATTTTCTTGGCAGCCAGAATATACCCAGGCCAATAAATATCTCCAGCTTAATTGGCTTTTATGTGGAAATCGATTTCCACCACTAAATCTTCTTGTAATCTTAATTAATGGTCAAGGCAATAAATGCTTGTGTAATCAATTTATTACTATATATTGACAATATGATAAGGGAATATATAAAAGCTGATCTTAAATTATAATTACCAACAGTTAACTTACAATACAAGGAAAAAACAAAGAAAGAAAAAGAAATAAAATTAACAAAGATTGATTGAAAATATTAACAAGAATAAACATACCCTAGTAGAACATACCTAATTAGTAATTAATTTACATTGCATCGAGGCCTTTAAGCACATCAAGTTGTGAAGTTTCATGCCACAGATATGAAGGCGGCATTAATTCTTGATCAAAATTATCTACCATCTGTGGAGTATAAAGGCCGGCGTCGAAACCTCCCAGATCTGACGATGATCTTCTTGAAACTCCAGCATAACTAAGAGGATATTGCAGTTCCTCCAGTGTTGGAGGGACCTCAAGTTGTGGTGCATGATGATCCTTCAGGACCACTTTGACGGCTTCGGGTGTGGTCTCATCATCACCGACACCATAGGCTTGGGGATACTTGGAGCAGTCGGGCAGATCGGAGTCCTGTCCGGTGAGTTCTTGCACGAGGGACCGGAATTCTGAGGCACTGGTCTCGAACTTGATAGGGTTTGTTATGTAGACAACCTTGACTGGTTTTTTCTTGTTCTTGGGCTGTTTGGTTGCCTTTTTCTGGTTAACAGTGAGCAATTTGTCCATCCTGCTGCTACTGCTGATTCTGCTGGGCTCAAATTATAGGTTTGGATTGAGGAAAAAAGATAGTCCTGAAGATGGATGGGATGGGATGGGATGGGATTGGAATGGAGGAAAAGGAAAAATGAAAAAGCTACACAGAAGCTGGTTACGTACAGAGAGTACCATCTATTGATTCAATCCAGAATTAAAGCCATATAGTCCACCGCTCAAATGGACCGCGAATGGAGTACTGTGCATGTGTACTCACTCCTCACTCTCAAATATCAATTTAAAATTATGTCATCTTTATTCATTAACATTATCCGGCTATTGAAATAGATAGAATGCCTTCTTTGATGTGGTCTTTCAAACAATAATTGTCTAACAGTATATATATATGGGTGCTGTTTATGATATTCAATACCCCATGTGACATGCATACAGTTTCGAATGCACGAGATGTTGTAGCACTTACCAATGAGGCCCGGTCGGCTATTTGTTATTCGCTACTACTATCGAATTCTAGAAAGGTGATTAAATTGGCACGGACACCCATATAGGGAGTTGTATTCCGGCGTCATATGGATCATATGCTATGGTGTCATATGGTCTATGTGGGACTCAATAACATAAGATCCATCGGCGCATCACACTCACTCATATGGGTGTTAGAAGTTTTTTTAAATTATTTTCACTTTTCGATTTCGTCTTTCTTAACTCTAAGAGGATGGTCAAAAATTTCCATGAAAAAAAGAGGCTAGATAACTTTAGCATCTTTGATTCGACTCAAGTATTCAATCTAACAGCTAGATGCTCAATTGACTACCCGGCTAGCCCCTTCAAAGTTGCTTCGAGCATTCTTCTTTGAACTCTTAAGTCAAAAGAAGAATCGTCCAAATCAATCATAAAGATTACTCATTGTACAATGTAATTGCTTAGTCAGCACAATCAATTTAGTAATAAAGTGGTTTTTTGATTCTCATTATTGACATTGATTTATAATGAGGTGAAATGAGTGGTGTAAATTGAATAGAAATTTGAAATTTATACTTGTAAACGAACATTTATCAAATCAGTAATCAAATTAGTAGTAAATGAAATTATAAAAAGAGTTGATAAAAAAATCAAGTAAGCTTTAAAACTTATTTGGTTTTGTTTATTTTTGTAATTTATAAATTTACCTACTATGATTTGACTATTGATTTGACAATTACTCAATAATCACCACATATTTCAAACTTCAATTAAATCTCCACAACTCATTTTCACTCATTATAAATTTTCTTTATAAATTATAAAAATAAACAAAACCAAACAAGCTCTTAGTTGTGTTCTCTGATCACACAGCTGGACAGGGAACACAAGATTCACATCAAGCGTCTTTTCACGTATTCATTGGATCGGACCGGTCAGTTAGGACAAAAAAATCAGGAGCCAGTAGGAAACAAAACAGGTGCTTGGCAACCTTTTTTTGAATTTTTTTTGAAGGGAAGCTATTTTGAATTTTTTTAAAAACTACTATTTATTTAAAATTTGTATTTTATTGGTCAATTCCCCCGAAAAAAAAAAATAATAAATTCTTTTAACAAGAAAGGGAAACTGTTATATGACTTGTAATTTTCCAAAGTCCTCCCTGTCACGGGTTAAATTTGGGCTCGACCCATATCCAATTGGAATCTGTTTCGTCTGACAGGTCAACAGTGTTAACAAGCGTGTAAGCTTTCGGATGGTGCCTTTGTGTGCCCAATTTATCTACGTGGCGCAGTATGGGATCGGATGACGTCATGACAACCACGTCATCATCTTCCCATCACCTTTAATAGCCGAGCTCAGCGGGACCACCGGCTTGGCTCACTGAAGTGGCAGAGTGTTGAGCCAATCACGGTTTCCCAATAATTATCCATATTTGTTCCAAGCATTTGTGGCTGTGGGTCCCAGAGACGTTGGGATGGCCTCTCCAGATATGACAGCTCTAGCTTGTGTTACTCGCTTTTAAGGGGCTAATTGAAAAAATTAAGGTAAAAATTTTTGAAACCCGAAAATGGTGTAAAAATCTCATCGACACGCCTATCAAATTCAATTAATCTCGCGGTTGATGCTTATATTTTGGGTGTAAGATTTTGACTTCGAATCACACTTACATTTCCCATATCTCCCCATTACATAAAAATAAAAAAATAAAAAATCAATTGACTTCTCCCTACACCCCCACCTAAAAATTGAATACGATCTATGTACGATTATATGTGTTGAGTTACTTCAAAAATGCTATGCAGCCTATGGTTGGTTCCATTATAAAATCAACTGGACAACTGGACTTAGTCCCAATCTAGTTCTAGATATGTGATACTATACAGTTATATATGGCGTGTATTGAGACATGTCATATGAGAAATCAAATCAGTTAGTGTATTTTGATACAAGTTAAATGATCGTATGGCACCATTTCCACCATATCCTATTCACAACTAGCGCTATATCACATATAACCCGTATGACGCTAAATCATTTTCACAATTGGACCAATTTAAAACACCTTGTTTCTTCCATATGTCCTATCCTATTTCATTCATTCTAACCAGCTTCAACTTTTAAATCGAAAGATTAGTATGAATTCAAAAGTTGACAAAAACGAAAAGGAATCATCTCCTTTTCTATACATCAATTTCACAGAAAAAAGACACCGTTTCTTTATTTGATGAGGCTTGAGGATACCTGGTAATAATTTAAACCTTTAAATCAAATAATTCATGTGAAGTGACTTGTGAGAGCAAACAAAGGTCCGTAACTCAAGACCTTCATGCCCTTTTGGTTTAATTATTGATGATGGTAAGGCATTTTTGTTAGAACCCGATGGCATTGAGTTCGTTTAATTATGTTAGAAGATCTGCGAATCAGGTTACTCATACATTTGCTAGAACGGTTGGATTTATGTGAGGTCTTAGTATGTCATTTTCTTTGCCTCCTAGTATTATTGACGATGTGCTCCATTCTAATTTGATTGATGAATAAAATTCCTCTTTTCAAAAAAAAATCGAGCTCTCTCTCTGAAGAGAGAGAAGCTATTTTCAGTTTTGATTGTTTAACGAGGTAAACAAACAGTTTAATTTTAACGTACTTATTAGCAAATAAAGTCAACTATTTTAATAAGATTAATGTCAAGAAAATTTTGCTTTGGATTTAATTCAAGTTGGACCAATTTATGAGTTTGAGTTATTCTTTTTATTTCCATGCAATTGCTTAACCAATTTGAACACTACAAAGAAAATAGTGTGAAATGATAAGAAATTGACTTGTGATAATGAACACTAATTGCCAGCATACAAATTTTGGCTTTTTTCCAATATTTCATGGCCCAATTGTACAAGAAAACTGAGAATATCAAAAAATTTTCTTCAATTCCAACCTTCTATGGGAATCATATTGTTCAACTTTTTTGTATTTTCTTAGTACGTACAATCATACATTGCTTTTTGAAAAGAAATCATTTGAGAACATTTTAGACACGTCTAATGCAAAATTTGTGGTTCTTCCTGTCAAGAGATATATCATTTATACAATATATAAATCTGATCATAACGATGTAAGAAAAAAACTAAAGATGTTAATGCGTGGGTGATTTGGTTTTAAATTTTACGAGCATACAAAAAAGCCAAAACGTCCCACTTGGTACAACTCAACAAATTACAAGCACTACTTTACACCACTAATCGAACCTATTGAAAAGGAAGAGAAGTTACCCACAACCCAGAGAGCCCCATCTACAGTAAGTAACGAATAGCTCTCATAAATTGTCTGATGGATGCAATTAATGCAAAAGCTGTTGTCTCCTCCTTCACATCATTGATTGTGAAAGACAGTAATTTCAATGTTATGTTCACTATTGTTAATAGGAATCAATGAATTATTGGTCCCAATTGGCTACCTTTTATTTCCTAAAATAAGAAATTTTCAAGAATAGTTCTCTTTTTTTTCCCTTATATTTTTGTTTTTTTTCAGGGGAGAAGAACTCTACACCATCTAATGCTGCTATTCATCTCTATCGAAGATCAACTGATTTAGCACTAATAAATCTTAAGGTTAATAAATTGAGTCTCGCATTAGTAGACTTGATTTGTCTTATCGCGTAGATATTCATCTATAGTCGAGATGAATAGTGCTACCCGTCAAATGCTAGTAGACTTGATTTGTCTGAATTTAAGTCCTGAAGACATGAAATTCTTATGCTCTCTTGATTTCTAATAACTGAGGAGATATCGTGGTTTATATTTTAAAATGAATCCATACAAGACAAAAGCACACTTGAGAGTTGATTCAAGGGTGGAGTAAATTTATTACAATTGTCTCTTTTTCCATATAAAGCCAACAAATCATTTTCCTATTAGCCAAAACACATTCCTACATGTTTATGTCCAACTTGGTACAAGAGTTTCTTGGATTCATGAATCTTGAAGGGCTAGATGAAGGGCCATCCGCATTCCCTTCCTAGTAGGAAATTTTTCTGTCATCATTTCATCTTCACGGGTCCTGCAAAGCCATGGGCTACTCCTATGGTAAAGGAAACCGGCTTGTCGGTTCTCCAACAATTTGGCTTCTCAACTGATTATTGACTAAAAAGGACCCTATATAACATAGCACACAACATGTATTATGTTCCTACAATTGGTCCCTCTTCATGTGATTTAAGACACAGACAGATGTTAGGGGACCATGTAACATTTCATCAAATTTTGCATATCACTTGTATGATTTCTTTTCGACTTCTATTAGTAATCACGGCTTACGACTGCTAACAGCAATTTTATCACTGTTACTGTTAACCATCGCTATCCTCTGCCAGCATCAACTACCAACAAAAGCCGGGTGCAAAAACCAATAACCAATAGCAATGTTGAGTGACAGCTGCCCTTGGTTGCCCACCACAACCACCGTGTGAAGTAGCTTGAACCAACTGTGATTTCATTTCATAATAATAATTGACATGACTTGCTTCCAAGTTTTAAAAAGACTAAAGCACCTCATCCCGTTCCCCCACCCACGAGTGTAGTTTCTGATCCTGATGTTCGCTTGTAGATGCCACAGACCATCTAAATTGTATAATAAGTTCCACAGACCTATTAACTCATTTATCCTATACGATTGCATACCATTTATACTGTATTTTCTACTACATAAAAGGGGGAGGAGAGGGGTCAAGTAATTGGAAAGGCCTATAGTAAATTATAGCAACTGTAAAAGTTTCTGGTTCTAAATAAACATACTTGATGGTTCTCGAAGTGGGGGAAGCTTCCTACATTCTTTCATTCTTCAAGCGAAGCGTAGCAGTTCTTAGATTCTTGAGCTCGAAGCTAGAAAACTAATGCTCATATTTAACACGTGCCTTCAATATTCCAGGAAGCATACCCGACATGTTTGACCTTGGTACTTGAAGTTGGTACATATTGGCCATCCGAGATCTTTCACCTCCATTTGTAGGGATACGAGCTGTAGCATCGCCTCTCTGGTTTTCACAAAATTTCATAGCCTTGAGAACATAATTGTCATCGTGTATCTCAAAAGGGGTACTGTAATATTCAAACACATAAATCAATTGTGAGAACATGTCAAGGACATAGAGCAAAATAGAAGCACGTGTAGTATAATCCAAATAAGGGCATAAAGTCCATAAAATTACAGTGCCTACTATATTACTGAATTCTCTGGGAAACAATAATACTCTCATGCTCTATACTGCTCTACAAAAACACTTGAAGATCATAATATTGTACATGCATGTTTGGCTAAGCTTAAAACTAAAGTAACTTTTTGCCGACAAACCTGTTTGGAAAAAATTTTTCTACTTTGAAGTTTGAAGTCAAACAAGCTAAATTTTCAATTTGCTATTCTTAACTTTGTTTTCCAAATAACTAACTTATTTACAAATTCATTACAAAAGATTTAATCATTTTTGCACTTATCTAATGTCTAAATAAGTAAACTTTTTCCCTAAAAAAAATGGAGAAGAAAAAAAGAGAGTGAACTTTTAAGCATAGTATAAGCTAAGCTTAGGCTTGTTTAAATAAGCAGCAGAAATGTCCCTAATATCACTGTGTTGAAACAAAGTGAATGCTAAACCAATACCCTTACCTATTGAAATCAAAATGCACAAGCTGCATGTCTTCTGATATTTCCACCTCTACTGTAGCACGAGGACGAGTCTACAGTTTCCAATTTAAAAAAAGGAGGGGGGGGGGGTCAGTAAGCTGCCAATAATTGAAAAACAACAAAAATAACAGCCACCGTGAAATATTTCAAAAACAAGAATCAGTTACTAGCAGTGATGATCAAATGTTACCAGGTCACAAATTCAACATGAACAGCCAAACTAACTGCACTAGTCGTTCGAGCTATACAAAAGAGTGCAAGATCTTCTCAATCACATAATTAATATAAGAAAAAGACACAAAATAATAATATAAGAAAAATTAAAAAAAAAAAAAAGTGAAATGAAAGAAAGTGCATAAGATTTTACATGTCAATATCCAGATTCCAGAATTTATGCTAAGATTTTATATGTCAATGAGCCTTTCCCCACAGCTTTTCATCGAATAAGATCAAGGAATATAGAGTGAAATAAGCATTATCACTTCTACTTTTTATATGTCCATGAAATTTCAACACCCATAATAAACGAAGGACTCATATCGCATTGTCAATTACAGCTAGCACTACTGTCATGTAATACAGCCCAATTGACTGCAAGTTGAATATGCTGATGCCGTTACACACTTTAGTTGTCTAAAACACCAATGTGTTGTCTAATATGGCAAGTTCGCAACTGATCCATTAGTGACTGTAGTCACTAAATGCCTAGACAACTCCTCTAATCTTCTGTAGTAAGAAGCAAAAAGGAAGGCAGAAAAAAAAAATGAAAAAAGAGTTCCTGCCACATGATGATAAGCATTAATTTTGGAAGGTGATCACAATAAATTAAGGATGAGATATTGACAAGTGACAACCGACTCCACCTGCACCAGTATAAAAGGTAAAGGAACACCACCAGAAGGAGCATTTCCAGAGCCATATAGTTGCTCATTGCGTTGTATGAGGTTTTGGAGACCTACATACTTTGGCCAATCAAAGCACAAAAGCCAAGAACGGTTAGAAAACCAGCAGTTATAATCTTAATATACGATTTACACTGAGGGAACAATTTTATCTAAGATTCCAACAGACAGGTATCTATGTTCTTACTTGTTCCTCGAGCTCTTCCAAATAGGCTGATTTCTTTTCAATCCGGTTTCCAAGTACAAGACGTTCAGTCTGCGACAACATGCATATTCATGAGCTATATTCACCCGTACGAAACATTACAAAGCATGTGAAGAATTAATTTTCCTGTGACATAAATAATAATTCGATACAGGAATAAATAAAATGAACCTTTAGTTCTTCAATGTCATTCAAGCCACTGCATGGTAGACCCTTCCAGTGTATTTCCTTTTTATCTTTAGAGATTATATCCATGGCCATTAGTACATTTAGAGCATCATATACCCTTCGCCGAATGTTTTTCTCATCATATTGTTGCTGCAACACATAAAGGTGTCAGATTGAAAGCCTAATTGTTTCAACCAAAAGCAGAGAGAGAAAATTATGAATGCAGCAAACCTGGTCGGGAGATGCAACACCATTGTTAGGATCTGCAAATTCAGCAACAAGTTCATCTGCAACCTGATCAAACATTGAGTCAAATTTAAATATCATGCCATAACAAGCAGTTCAACAAATTACCATTTATGGTAAAAAATTAATGTTATTATAAGGAAGCCAACTTTTCTCTCAGTCCAGCTATCAAGCTGTGCATACTACGGTACTCTTAGTTGACAAGCGCCCCAGAAAAAAAAAAACACAATGTAATTTCTAAACCATCAAGAAGATAAATCCCTGTTCGATGGCATTTGGAATTGATGAGAATCAGGAGAAACCAAGTTGGACATTCTACAGTTCGAAGCAGTGCTGTCCATTGCAATGAAAATAACAAAATAAATGACCAGGTTATACATTTTGATCAATGACTAAACAAAAACCGCAGCATACTTTCACTTTCAAGGAACTGTCATATCCAGTTTAGCATTCACTTTCATGGAAATATTGTATGTCAGTTGACAAGCGGAATAAGTAAGAAATCACAACCTCAGGCAAGCACAGACCGACACACACACGCACACACAAACACAAACACAAACACAAAAGGCTCAAACAAACACATAGTTGGATAAGATTATGTTTTTCTGCATCATCTGACCTCATTGTAGGTAGTTCTTCCTTTGCTTTCCACTTTCTCGCAGACTATCCATACAAGAGTAGGGTGTGTTAATTATGTTAACTCATAATAAAAAACTCGGTCAAGTAATAAAAATAATTATTCTGGCACTTGCGAGATCTGTCCAAACTGCAATATAACACTCGATTTTCAGGAAGTTGATAAACCTGCCCTGAAGATCAAGAAACACCAGTTTTAAACCATAAAGTGGCAATGATATTTTGTACTTTATAACTCGCACACATAACTACAACGGAAACATTTTCTAGTCGTTGCAAGCTACATAAATCCTTTTATTAAGGCCAACATGTCTCATCAGATCCAAAATTTGCCTGCATTTGCTACACCCCTTAAATTCCAATCTAGTTCTTGCAAACCAGATCATTAATGTTCCTGATTTAGATCTCCAATTTCAGCACCAAGGACTGACAGCTTATGATGTCGTAATTGCCAATTAATTTTGTTTCAGTTCTCCTTCTATAATCGCAATTACTGTTTATCACTAAAATCCCAAAATCATCCTTGTAATATATTCACTTCTCCGTAAACATGTATATATTAGGGAAGGTGAAGAAGAAAATACCTTTCATGCTAAACTGACGAAGCCCTCTACCACTCTTATCGCCTCCAGCTGCACGTTGACCTCTTTTCTTCTTCTCATTGCTGTTTAGAAACTAGTAGTCAGACATAGTTGGCAGGGAAATAGAAAAAGGAAATGTTGTGGACATTACAAGACAACTTCAATGTGAGTCTTATATGCATACTAAAAAAGCATCATTTTCTACTTCAATGGCAAAACACATCCTATCAGCTCCCAATTTCAATGCTTCCACATCAATAACAAAGTTTCTAACTTAACCACATTATAAGAATTTCCATGAATCACAATTTACAAATTACAATTTTATTGTTTTAATATCCATTCACGAGGAGATTTTATAAACATAAAATACAGGTCTTTGGTATCACAATGACAATAGCCTCATGAAGTTGCATCAATCAATCAAGTTAAACCATCAAGTCTCCCGGAAATAGGACTGTCGATTAAAAAAGTATCAGCATCTTATGCTAAAAAATATCCACTGCATGAATTCCCTGTTTTCTTTATTCATTTTTATTTACATCTCTGTATATACTGTTTGTGTTCCTCCTATCACATCATTAAGTTAAACAAACTAAACCTTATTCTCAACAAACATGGGGTGACATCACACTCATAAATCCTTAACACTATTCCTTTCTGTCATTGATTCATTAATTGAAAGTCCTAGTTTTACATATTGACAACAATCCTATTCAAGATATGTATAACATCCCAACATAGAAGAAACACATCAATGACAATTTCTGATGAACACAAAGGACTGGGATAAAGATTTTAAATGACTGACCTCATAGCCCCCTGAGATTTGTCGTCATCACCTTGGATATCAAGATTATTTAACCTGAGAAATGTGTTGTCCCTTGTCGGAGTTGCAATTGCGGCCTCACTCCGGCTTGAGGGGGAACCCGCGCTGCCACTGGTCGACATAGAGTGCCCTGAAAATACGGTGGTTCCTCCTGCATCGCCGCATTTAGAATTGGCAAACCGTTTCTTGTCTCCAGCTTCATGGTTACTACTATTATGATTCATGGTTTTCACTAAAGTAATCAATTTTTCGGAGATGCACAAATGGCAACTCACCAACAAAAGAAAATGTGACTCTTAGGAGAATTCTAAGAGGATTATATTTCACAAAATTATTAAAACCTCGGAAGGTCAAGAGAACAGAAACTTATAACATATTCCTAAAGATTTTTCAGTAAATAGTGCTTAGAACTTAATTTTAATCATAAACTACTATGCCCGGATGAAGATTCGGCCAAAACACTCCTCTGAGATCTCTATAAATGCTTGAATTTCAGAGGATCACCCTCGAAAATAGACCCCAAGAAAACTGATTTCCGCGGAAAAAAAAAACCACACAGAAGCGGTTGTATGTGGGCTGCAGAGGGAGATCCGTTTCGTCACACGGATGCGCTTGACTACTTTGGCATCTTTCTGTTGTATTTTTTTTTTTTTTTTTTTAACTGAAAACAAGGAAGTGGGCCGCCAGGGAAACAATGCTATAACCTAACGTTATTTTCCATTTTTTGTTGGGTTTTGAGTTTTGACAACAAAGGGAAAAGGCACGTGAAGGGTTACACGGTCACTTTCCTCCCATTCAGTCAAAATGTCCGTGGTGTACATTTACATACGTCACACAAAAATGAAAAGTTTTATAATAAATCTTTTGAGAAGTTTTTGAAAAAATTTTCGAAGTTACAACATTTCCTTTGATAAATAGTCAAAAAGTGTTTATGGGGCTAGAACCGTGTTAAAAGACAACGGCCAGGTGTAAACATTTTTTTGACACCTTTCATTATTAAACATGGTTAGGAGAAGCGAGTTTCATTCTGACACTATATATTGAACACGTTATGATACTATATGGGCTATGTGGCGTGTACTAAGACATGTCACATGCACGCCATATGGGTTATATAGCGCCATAGCGCGCCCAAGGTATGGTGTTAAATCAAAATTATAGGAGAAACTCATGAAAACAAACACTCTCCGAGATTCAAAAATAAGGGGTATTTTAAAGTGGAATCTATTAATATATAAAGGCACTTAAGTGCCTTCATCTTTTTTCCCGCCTATTTCCTCTGTGGTCATTTTCGTGGTGAGTCTCTTCTTCGGTAAAAGTTTTCATTTATGGCAAGCTTTTTTATAAAATTTTTTTATTCCATATTCGTATACAATTTTCATTTCTCAGTCTCTTTTGCTATGATATGTCTTTGATTATGATAAATTGTATTCTAATCTTCTTCTTCTACTTCAGTATTGGCCCATACTCTGCGTCAACCACAACTTTTCTTTTGCCGCAGGAATCTAATAGAAAGCTAATACTACATCTTCTTTCTCTTCCCCTCTAATCTATTAATATATAAAGGCACTTAAGTGCCTTCATCTTTTTTCCCTCCTATTTCCTCTGCGGTCACTTTCGCGGTGAGTCTCTTCTTCTGTAAAAGTTTTGATTTATGGCAAGCTTTTTTATAAAATTTTTTTATTCCATATTCGTACGCAACTTTCATTTCTCAGTCTCTGTTGCTATGATATGTCTTTGATTATGATAAATTATGTTCTAATCTTCTTCTTCTACTTCAATGTTGGCCCATACTCCGCGTCAGCCACTACTTTCCTTTTGCCGCAGGCATCTAATAGAAAGCTAATACTACAACTTCTCTCTCTTCCCCTCTAATGGCTTAAACGGACTCTTTTAATTTTTAAATTAGGGTTTGATATAGATGGGTGCTCATGTACTTATATAATTTACATATTAATTAATGAGTGCTCATAGTTTCTCTATACAGCCGATGAATTTTGATACAATCTTTTTGTTTGTAAATTACAATATCTAGATATTTTTTTTTGATTGATAAATTTGATTAAGGTAGAGAAATGGTATTTAATTGGCTCTTAATGAATTATTATTGGCTCTTGATATAGAAGATGATGGCTGTATTTAAAAGCTTATTAATATTAATTATAGAGTGCTAGAAGAACTGTGAAGCTGTGAGCGTTTGTGGTAGTAGAAATAGATGCATATATTTGATCGTGAAAAGCTAAATGCGTAACCTATATATGTGTGTGTGTGTGTGTAACTATGGGTTGATCATTTGATTAAATTTTCTCCTTTAAATATTTAATCATTGATCATATTGATTCAATTACTGTATATTTGTACTTTTAAATTTTTTTACAAAGGTGCAAATATTTATTTATTATGCAACTGCCAAATAAATATATTTTTACCATTTTTTCTTGCACGGTAGATTAACTAGTTTGATGAAATTCAGAATTCCATATGATTCAAGAGATCATCAATCTAGATTTTATAGAATCCTCGCATCCTCAAAATAGATTTCAATGGATTTTATAATATCCTCTGTCCTCAACAATCCATAGAATTCAATGGTTTTATTTCTAATATTGGTAGATTTCAAAGGATTTGGATGGATTTCAGAGTCATAAATAAATATGAATAAAAAATTCTTCTACAAATCCACGTTGGAATTCTAATTCTTTTCTCTTTTCCTTGAAAAAATAAAAAATAAATAACCAAAAAGACAAAATAACAATTGCACGTCTCGTTCATCCCCCTCTAAACTCAGCCTTCACCTTTACCTTTCACAAGGTAATTTTTCTTCTAATTGCTCGTAGATTTTATCAAGACATATGATATTATTGCAAATGAATTTGGATTTAGACTTATTTTCCCAAAAAATAAAATAAAATAATAAATAACAATAAACGATAATTATAATAGAGTCCCCTTCAAGCACTTTTCGAAAAGTTTGCTAAAAATTTCTTATGTGGTATATATCCGATCTGCCATGTGAATTTAAAATACACATAATTTATGTTTGAAATATACATGACAAACATCCATGCACTTCACATAGGGCGGGAAGTGCTTGAAATTTTTTCAAATTACAATAATACTAATGCCCAATGACGAAAATGGATATTGATTAAAAGTTGTGACTATCTAAAAAAAAGTTATGAGCTTCCTCGAATAATCTAACAATTTTTGTTCATTCAGTTAAAAAAAATTATGAATATTTTTTAGCAAGAAAAAAAACAAGATTGTATATTTTTTATATACTATTTAAGCATATAGTTTGAATATTTTTTTCATTCTTTTTATTTTTTGATGATCAAATAAGAAATCCACTAAAAATCTATTGAAATCCAGTTAAATCCATTGAATAGAATTCCATTCCATTAGACTCTGTGGAATTGAATTCAGTCAAAATTTATGAAATTAATAAGAATTCATAAATCCAATAAAATCCACTAAATTCTGTGTTGGGGACACCCCTTAAACTTAAACACTCCTATAAGAGAAACTCATAGGCATGCAAAATTACCGTACTAACGAAGATAATGAGAGAATTTTATGAATCGTAAAATATTATGTTCTCATGAAAATTGTAGAATTTTAAAAGAAAGAAAAATAAAATAGGCAAATGGGGCCATAGCTTTGGCACTTTTGGACCCACAGGTGGCCCCATTCCAATCCATCGGAACCTGAATAGCCCTATCTGGGTTTCTACTTATCATTGTTGGTTGGTTGCTTAACCCAAAGCTCATTGCTCGTGGCCCGAATTTGCGTGGGGTAGTTGGGATTGATGCTTGACGGGATTAGTCAGATTTGTGAAAAAAATTTCACCTTCATTGATATTTTACTAAATATCTAATTAGTTTAAAATTATTTAAAATATAAGATATTCGGTGATATATATTATTTTATGTGGGTATCTTTTACAATATACACTTTGAGCATTGTAATAGGTGCTTTATTAGATTTTTTAATTTCTCGATCTCTAGTAGTTTATTATGTATTTTATTAGTTTAAAATGATTATTTATGTTTGATTTGTTTAATTGTTATAGGAAGAAGGAAAAACTCAAAAGAATTAAGTTTAGGCATGTTTTACAAGAATTTTAGAGATCAGAGACCAAGACGTCAGAAAATAAAACTTGTTGGGCCGAAATAAAGGAAGAAAAAAGGGCAAGATAGGTGAGGCCTTACCGAACACACATGCGGCCGCATCCGTGAGATCGGAGAAGCAGCAGAAACAACAAAACGCTGGTGCGGGCGCAAATCCAGCCCTTCTGTGCCGCCGCATAGCCCCTATACGGAAGAAAATCCGATTTTTCCTTATTTCTTTAGAATTCTTTTTACAATACAACTTGTACTTGAATTTTCTTCATTCTTAAGGATTTTTAGACATTATAAAAGGAGGTCTAACCTAGTATTCACATACACACCTCATACACATTCGCATATACATTGAATTACTTATAATCCGTTTGGTTTGTGTTATAATTGGATTGTGTTACAATTTATTTTTTGAAATTTGAATTTTTGTGACATGTGTCTTAATGTGATTGGTTAAAGTTTGTTGAAAAATGTGATTTGATCTATGGAATTATAATAGATTCCTGTTATAACATGAACTAAACGGGGCCTTAGTTTCTTGAGATTTTCTATAAAAGTTTAGTTCGATTTTTGAAGAGAAGTTTTGGATTGAAGAATATTGGTGCAATAATATTTTCTTCAGTTTTATTCATCAAAAACCGGGGATGAATTCTTACTCTTTTGTGCTTAATTTTATCAATTCTATGAGTAGCTAAACTTCTTTTCTTGGGACGAACGATGTAACCCCGTTGTAAATCTTAGTTGCTTGTTTGTTATTTCAACGCATAAAAATTGATTTCTAATTAATTCTTTATCGTTGTTTTTTATGTCTTTCACTTGTTTGGCACACGGATGGGTGATTATTTATTGGTTTGTGTTGAACTCGAGAGAGGAATGCATGAATTAGATTCGGCGATAAAGGACATTAATTTAGACAAGACAAAGACATTTGCTTGTAGTTAGTGCAATTACGTAAACTGAACTTCGGAGATATTTGCATAAGTTGCTTGTTATTAATGCACTTAAAATGGTTGTTAATGCGCTCACTTAGAGATAAGTGAGGGGGTCTAATTGAGGAGGATTAACTAGCTTCAAGAGTGGTAGTTAATTAATCACGTGAAACTCGATCATTAACTAAAATTTGTTTTTTTTAATCAATGAACATATAGCTAGGGGAATCAATATTGGTGAAGTTGTGAATCCCAAGTTCATAAAATTCTTGAAGAAACTTTCATAATCACCTTGTCATTCTTAATTACTTATTAGTTTTTACTTTGATTTATTTGTTTGCCTTTAAAAACAAAACTCTGAATTTCGATTGTTTCAACTAGAGTGTGAGTTGGGTATTCAATACTTGAATCTTTCCTCGTGTGAACGATAACCCAGACTCATTATCCACTATATTACTTGTTCGATTCGTACACTTGCGAATTACACACATATTTTACCGAACACATTGGAAAATTCACATCCTAATGATGTGTGACATGTAATTAGTGCCTCTTGAGACACGTTGCATGTGAGAACAGAAAAATTTCAAATATTTTAAGAGTACTGTAAAATCCACATTGCTAACTAATTAGAAATTATGAAACAATTAGATATGAATAATGCTATTTATCTAGACAGGAGACCGGTCTCTAATTTAATTGTCATTTCCTTATTGACTATCAACTAAATTAATAATCCTATGTATTTATAGATCACCACCCATTTACGAATGTAGTGATGGCAACTAAACTGGAGACCGGTCTCCAATCTAGATAAATAGTATCACTCAGATTTAATTGTCCCAATTAATCAATCAATTAAAGCCCCTTTACTTGTCAGCTTCATGTTGGCCTTGTAGTACTAAACTCGGTATTCGTAGAGCATTTAAAATTCACTCACTTTTATAACTTCATGTAATCAGTATTCTAAAAAACTCACTTATGCGACATTCACTACAACAAATAAGGTCTATAGTGGTGACAGTACTATGAATCGCCGCTGTCACGCCCCTACTAGTTTTACAATGTTTCCAAATATCTTATATTAATTTACAAGTACTATAGCGGAAGTTTCAATTTTCACAACGGGGACGGAACGTACAAAACAATCCAATTTATCTTATAGAGTTTATCATAAAAAGCTAATTATATAAGCTAATAAATTGTTAAACTTTCAAGAAAACATTAAAGCTAGGTTTTTCAATAAAATATAAAAAACACAAAAAGTTGTATTGATAGATATATTTCATTGATTACCAAGGTGCGCCAAATCATTAGAAAACTTTTACAATAAAAAGTAGAATTTAAATAAATATAAAGATTATATCTCACTATTGTCTTATATGTTATAAAATGTAAAAACATATGCATTATAGAGGTGGACATAAAAGTATTAAATTCATAGTAGTTTCAAAGACAAATTTACACCACATGCACAACTCTACTCCCGTTCTCGAGCACGATCTAACCCCTGGCTTGCCTTGCTTTTCAAATATTATAGCTTCAATCATCTACAAAAATTGTAGTAAACAGAGAGTGATTACAAGGTACTCAATGAGTAACACAATCGTTTGATTCACCTTTCATTTGTAAAACTCATTTCCAAGAGAAACTATTGTATGTACAATGCTTTTCAATGCACAAAAGGGCCCTATCACTAGTTAAACTACTACCCGTGGTGTGCGCCAGATTCATATAAATTCAATTAAGTGGATCCACATTGAACCCCGGTAGACCCATACCGAAATTTCAATTCAAAGCAAATACCACACTAATCTTTCCTATCCCAGGATCATTAAATAGGTCATAGTGCAGGAAACAATTCAGAATGCCCAAGACCACACAGTAATACCATACAATCACAAACCAATTCAAAACGGGTAGAACATTAACTAGCGATACAAATGTAATAAACCAATTTTTCTTTCAATAATAATGCATTAAAATACATGTTTGTCTCATTAAAATCATCAATCAAATACACAGTTATCTTATCAAAACTTTATACATATAGAAAAAGAATCAAAGTATTAGGTTATTCACCTTTTAATTTGATCTCCCAAAATATAGATATTCCTCAATAATCTTTCTTTCTTTTGAAATAATCTCCTCATTGGCTTCTTTAATTAAACACTAGACTTTCATACTATAAATTGGGAACAATATATATATATGTGTGTGTGTGTGTGTGTGTGTGTGTGTGTACATATATAAGTGTGAAGGGATGTGGAAGAGTATGTGAGGAGTCTTGATCATTTGCTCTTGTTTTTATAGAAGTTAGGAGTTAATTGTAGTTAATTAACCATTAAAATCCACTAATGGCAAGGCTACCAAGTGTCCTAGACACTTGGCAAAAATGACAATTAATAAATTATAAAATAGTATGTCTTGACACTTGGCAAGACAATATTCCTTTATTAATTACAAAGATGACAAATGTCGTATTCTAGATGATCCCCTACAATTGTCAATGCAATTTATCCATACAATTTTAAAATATGTTGATAATAATCTTCTAATCCTATTACATAATTTATACAAATTCAAGTATTGTAAAAATTTCTTAATTTAGTATCCCAAAATAACGATTACATGTTACCGAGTTTATAGTTGAAAATTCGCGGGATGTTACAGCTGCAGTAGCCTCAACCCTATAGCGGCGACATCATAATGTCGTCACTATAATTTATGTCTATAGCGACAACATCATAATGTCGTCACTCTACGATTAGCGAGAAGATTTTCCGCCTTTGTTGCTGTATTTACCGACGGTAAGTTGTTGCTATAGGTAGCATGTTCGTCACTATAGTTGTAATAATTTATATAATATATATTATAAATGCAAGAGGTTAATTGAAAACTCATCTAGAGTAATTGGTGAGGCACTTGTATGTGAAGACAAGGTCACGAGTTTGACTCTTGGGGCATGCAAAATAATGTGTTCCATTAAATATGGTTGAAATGGGCCGGGCTATGTAGCGGGTTGGTTTGGGCTGGGCCGATGATGGTGGGTAGGGTAAAAAAATTTTTGTAGCCCAAAACTGTAGAATTTATAGCAGCGACATTCAAGATGTCACTATAAATGTTGTTACAATAGTCAAAATGTCGTCACTATTAGGTTATTAGTACGAGCCTATAGTAACGACATTGTCGCCCCGAAAAACAGTCACAATAGCTCTATAGCGATGACATTTCGGCCTGTAGCGACGACTATAGGCTTTATTTGTTGTAGTGTTTAGAGAGTGTAACATCACGTATTGATAATGTTGTATCACTCATTGATGTGCTTAGGCGCATTTATACTTAATATTTAATCTCAATATTTTTTCATACCTTACGCTTTTTAGAATATATTGTATGTAATAATTGTGTGCATTTTAAGTTTTTGCACTACCAACTTCGACAGAACCTTAACAAATTTGAACTCATATATGAGTTTCTTTTACTTAAAAATGTTTTTGGACTTGGACAAACACGCACCATGCGAGGGAATTTGCCACAACCTTAATTTTTCTATGGAAACCACGCTTGGAAAATGGAAACCTCTATGGGGACCGCAATTATAAATAAAAGCTAAAAAATCACTTTTAGTTTCATGAAACTACAGTAATTTCTTTTTTTTTTCTTTTTTAATAATGAGACCGTGTGATTTTCATAAAAATAACTGCCCAGCCTTATGAAAATTCATTCAATGTCAAAGAGTATTAGAAGGGTACCGGGAGTCACTTAACATTTACAAAATACCATATATATCAAACATTACGCTCTTATACACATAATAACACATTTAAAGAGACGTACAATCCTAATTAACTCTGATTATTCGATATATTAATTATACATAGAATCACATAAATCGTGTCATTTTGAAATTCTAATAAGTAACATTTATAATTCTTCCAAAAGAAAAAAAAAAAAGAGTAACATTTATGAAATGATGACGTGAAGTTGTAAAATTAATAAGGTCACTTAATCTAAAAGTTTCAGCTGATATAGATGGGGCCAATTTAATTATATTATTATATATATCTTCAACATGCCTCTTCACATGTAGGTAGGATCTTTTTTCTCTCATTAAAGCTTAACATGTGCATATTTCATTTAAATGACTGGCGCGGAGGTTCGAACCCAGGACTTTTACTTTGAGACTATGTTAAATTGGACACTTGATTTAGGCTGATAAATCTGGCTAATTTTATAAATTTGTTGTATTATTATATTTTCACGAGAAGTCAAGTTAGTGGCACCGCTACGGGAATTATAACTTCCGATGGAATAAATGGATCCATCTATCCCCAAATTAGATCTCTAAACTGCAAACTGTACCCAATAAATGGCAAAACGATATGGGAATGACATTGCACATTGTTTATTGCTGAATATTCGTGGCACCGTTTTATGGTTACCTCGTATTCCCTCGTACTCTATAAATGTCGTACGCGATCAATTTTATACCGTGATAATAGATCACTCTTCCAAAGAAGATGAAACCAAAGGTTCATAATTTCGTCGGCCTCCTATTTGCATTTCTCTTCATCGTCTCCCATATTGAGGCCGACAATGTAGCTCACAACGATCATAAAAAGAGTTAGTCTTAGTGAAAGACATTTTTTATCCCCTTCTTATGTTGTTTAAATTAGTTGTCTCATACTTAGGATATATCTAAATATTGGCTAACAAGTTTGTGTTGATGTAGCTGAGGAAGCAAAAGAAGAGGTGGCTCATCAAAAGACCATTAGTTACGGCGTTCGAAAAGGGTGGAATGTGGGCGGCGAACACGGATGGAATGTTGGAAGCGGAGACAAAGGGGGCATAAAAGGCGACCACAAATGGGGCGTCGGAGGCGGACACAAGTGGGGCGGGGGCGGGAGAGCCAGGCAGCACAAGCCTTAGTTTCCATAAGTGGCAAAGAGAAATCCATGCCATATTATGTATATGCATGAATAATTTGCAACTCTCTTGTTGTCAATTAGAAATAAATATATATATAACTATATCTCAGTCTCTCTATGAATTATTTTGTTGTCGTGACTTCTTTTTTCTGAAAGAAATTAAGAAGTTCATTCTATTACATCGTCACTAACAACAAGGGCTAGAAAAAGAGGACAATCACGCCAACACTCGACATGTGACTTGGCTTTTGTCGTTCGAAATCACAATTTTCCAATAATATATATTTTTATATATACAAACACCAATATACGTTATCAAAACAAATTGGTTCCTCGAATTACAAATATTTTGTGAGCTACGTTTTTTTTTTCATTTCATTTTATTTTATGTTTTCGTGACATACATGCAAGATTCCATAGTCCAAACTTTGTGGTATAATTAATCTTTTCTTCTTCCTATATAAATTTTTTTCTTTTTAAAAATAACTAAATACTAGTAAGTACATAGTAACATTGTTAGTAATATTTTTTTTGAAGAAATAGAGAAATTTGTATAATACAAGCGGGTCTCACGAAATACACGTATCAATGCAAAGTTAGACAAAATTTTAATTTGAGGAAAAGAAAGGATATATTTGCTAACAACATTTTAGTTGTTTATATAAAAATTAAAAACGTAGCATGCATTGTCTCTATAGAAAAATTGCGGTATATATACCCTTTCCATTAATTTGATTCGAAAGCATTTTGTTTTGCATATTCCAATATCTCAATTACAAGACCCAACCCTATTTTTCTTTTATTCTTAAAAAAAATGAAAAAATGAAAAACCTAAGAAGGAGACAAGTTTACATATGTACTTCCACATATAAAGATATATATAAATGAATGTCAAAGCATATAGACTAAAATAATTGTATGTATATAGAGAAAACAAAAATCATCTTGCACAAACAGTGAGCACCGAGTTTTGATATAGAGACACAGTGACGGACCTATTGGTGAGCCGGACCGTGCAAAAAAATTAGTTCAGTTTAGTCCAAACTCAAACTCTTTTTTTTTTTTTAAATTCTTTAGTGAGCCCACTACAAAAAATAAATCCAAGTTTTTTTAGTTTAAAACAAATCTAATTTATTATCTATTTTATAATGTATCTAAGATAATAGAGACTCTTTTATTTTTTGTGCTACAATATCTATTTGTTTTTATTTGCGGCTAATGGATAAATGGTGGTTAAAGTTATTATATGTGCTCGTGATTTGTGTATTTGGGAGAAAATTATTATATTTCAAGTTTAGTTTAAGCTAATTTACAAATGAGGCTATGTCAATTTTTTAAAAATTTTTATGTACTCTAATATTTCTAGTGCAATTTCATTTCAAACAATTTATAGTATAAAAAAATTTTTGGGGACACTGCCCCCGAACCCCCTAGGAGGGGGCTCCGCCCCCTTCCAACCTCCAGCTGTTTTTTCCTCTAAATCCAGCTCAGTCTGACGAAAAATCCTGAGTCCGCCCCTGTAGAGACACTAGGTGTCTATGTTATGGAGACACCCTGTATATGCAGAGCATTCTCCTTTACTAATTTATATGACTCTACATGTAGGTCTATAAAACTAGTGGAAGAAAATGTGTCACATACACAAGGTGTCCCCATAACAAGACACCCGATATCTCTGCATCAAAATTGGTTGAGCACCATATATAACATGCATAATATTAAAAATAATATGCATAGAAATACATAAAATAATTAATGAATAATTATATATTTAGTGCATATAGATGCTTGGTAATTGACCGAATTAATAAATGTGGCTGATTTTAGTATCGAAAGGAAAGCCTTATTCCGTAAACAACTCCAACACCCCTTTAAATTAACCTGAATTAGTACTTCGTAAATCGTAAAGATACGAGGTCGCGTACATGCTAAGTTATAAAATCAAAATGTTTAGAGATTCTCGACTGATCATTTTAAGCTCTATCTCATGATATTTCAAATTCCTAGAGATCGACATCGTCTACATATTTATTTAATAATCTATTACCAATAACATTAACAATGGTAAAATTATTTATTTTTCTATAAATGCGTGAGATGAACCAAAATTACTCCTCAACTCCGAACCACAATGAGTAAATGGTAAAGAGACATAGGCATGACGATGCACACCACCTAATTTTGCTTATTCGTGGCACCTTTTCAGGTTAGCTAATTCCTCCCTCCTCCTCTATAAATGAAACTCATGCTAGTCTCACAGTCTTCACTATTTGGAGAAGATGAAATCAGGAACTTGCCTTTCCGTCGGTTTTGTATTTGCCGTTGTTTTTGTCATCTCAGGCCAGGTGGTGGCGGACAATGCAGCATCTGATCATCAAGATGAGAAGAAGAGTAAGTGTTGATGGAAAGAGAGTAACTCTCTTTTTCGGTTTCTTTGATGATCAGTTGTTGTTTTTAGATTCTCACTCTCGCGATATTTTCACGTATCTTTTTCTTGTTAATGGTGCATTTTGTTGATTTGTACGTAGCTGAGAGAGAAGGACAAAACGTAGCCGGTGAGAAGACTATTGGATGGGGTGGCGGAGATCGGAAGTTACCGTCGGAGGTTTTGGAGGTGGTAGTGGCTGGGGATTCGGCAAAGGAGGCAACTGGGGTGGAAGTGGTGGTGGAGGGCCTGGAGCAGCGGGCGGGAGTGGTGGCGGCGGACCAACCGGGGCTGGAGGGAGCGGTGGTGGTGGTGGTGGTGGTGGTGCGCCACCAGCAGGTGGTGATAGTCCACCGGCAGATGGTGGAGGCGCACCGGCAGCTGGTGGTAGTCCGCCGGCAGATGGTGGAGGGAGCGCCGGTGGGACGGGGTTTTGCCACTGGAAATGTTGTGGCTTGCACAAGTTACTATGGTTATGGAAAGGGTGTTCTTGCTGCAGGACTGTTCAAGAAGCTATAGCCCACATGAAAAATAATGCAAGGCCTTAATTAGCTTGACGAGATAGTGCAACATATCATATATATTATATCTATATGTAAATAACGTTCGACTAAAGTCGATATATATCGGGATCAATTAATATGATGAGGTTTGATTCTGGATACAACTTCTTTGATTTTCAATATTGCATGACAAAGATACGTCTATCGGAAATCACAATTTTGGACAACTAAATTGGACCTAGCTCATGGTCAATAATCAACACATAATGCGAATATGTGCGATGAGGATAACGAGTTGGGTTGATGCATTGAATTGGTTGATGCTAGAAAGAAATAAAAATTTTAATTTAAAAAAATTATGAATTTTGTTCATTATTACACGATTGTCAATTGAAATTTATATATTTTTAAATTCTCGGTTATTTCAAAGAAATATCGAAAATCAATTAATTTATGGCACGGGTAATAATATGTTGTAACACAAGAGTTTTTTCCCATAGAAGAGATGCATACCATGTCACATAGTTATGGAATGTTGTGTCGAACAAGTTTATGTTCAAATATATTTGAAATCTGTAACAAGGAAAAAACTGCTTTTGTTATTACTTAGAGCATCTCTAATAGTTTTTAGATGCAGGTAGAATTCTAGACCGAGTGCATCAACAATTTTCTTTTTCATATGATTTTATTTTAAGTTATAGGAATTTTGATGATATTTCTTTTAAATTTTACTTTGAGAAAATTCACGTAGACGCGTCAATAGATTGTAAAAGGTATCTAATGGAGATTTATTTCATACTTGATGGTCTATTTTATCCATGTAAATTAGAGGTCTTTCTATATGCGGCTGAAATAGATATCGACCATTAGAGATGCTCTTATGACCTATCACTTTCTTGACAAATTTTTAACCTGGGTTGTTTTGATTTTATTGCCATAGAAAAATGCACTTAATTTAGATAATTTGATATTTTTTATGATGATGATGAAGTGCTCAAAGCTGCTCAATTACTCTATTCCAGAAATTGAATAAATAAATCAAAAAAAGAATAAATTAAAATCTTTGGACAGGCCGGGGAAAAAGGAAAATTTGCTACCCAGTGCCAATTAATAATAGTAAAGAATGCGGGAATATATTTATTATACTAACAGATCATATATTGTTTGATCTATTCGTTGTTAATTTGTTCTTTTTTTTTTTTTTCTTTTTTGGGCAAGGTACTTCATTGTTAATATTAATTCAAATATATGAAAATTATCACCGAGCACTCTAAGTACGTGCTTCAAGTGTTAAAATGAATGCTCCCTTATATACGATGAGGTGGACTCCACATGCAATGAGTATGTGAGACCCAACTCACTGTAAGGGAGTGCACTTTTTAACTCTTTAAGTAAGGTACTCGGGTGACAAAAAAAGTTCATCTATTCATTTCCTTAAACGGGTGACATGGTTTACAACGGTATTGATAAAATTTGAATGCCACTAAAGTCTAAAATATATAAATATTAATGAACACGAGTTCGTAAATATAAAGTTGAACAAAACTCTAGTACACGAAATATTTATCGTAGAACTAATTAAAGTTGCCTAAGGGTGGACTTCTTTATATACGTGAGATTTTTATTAACATGGATAATATATTGTGGTTAATAGTCTTAGTGATGGACAACAATATTAACAAGGTAGATCTAGATAGATTGCTGTGAATATTCATATGTTACATGCATGTTACTAGAAAAATATGTGCAAGTTGCATTATGTAATTTGGTTGCATATTATTTTTATTTTCATAATAATAGAATATATTTAAGCAAAGAAAATACTTGAAAGCAACTTATAAATGGCCGCCTCACACAAAAATTAAATTAAGCTAAACATGGTTGCACCCTACTATTAGAGCCATATATATATATATATATATATAGAGCAAATTAAGAATGTTTCCAAATTTTCATCTTCCTAATAGATAAGAACTTTTGAAAGCTTTCAAAAACCCTCAACATCAAACTACCTTGAGTAAATGATACAGGACAATATGTTCATTTATTTGGAAGGAACTACTCCCATGTAATAAGGCACTATAAATAGAACCAAGCTTAGGACTTTGATTTCCATCTTCAAGCTCTCCTTTCCCATACTTAGAAGTTTTTGCGGAAAAATGATGTTGAAAAATTTTATCGTCGTCGGTCTTCTTTTTGCAGTTTTATTCATCCTCTCAGCTACTGCAGTTGATACATCTAAAGATGACCAAAAAGGTTAGTATAGCAATTATTATTAGTAACCAAACCAATGATTTACTTTTTTTCCTATAAGAATTGATCATACTATCTAATAATGAAAATCATCTAGCTTTTTATGGAGGATTGAATTATTTCTTAAGTCATAACAATTTACGTATATATGTCCTGTGTGCAGGTGAAGCTGTTGACAAGGATCACTATGGTGGTGGATGGGGTGGTGGTTGGGGCGGATGGGGTGGCTATGGAGGTGGAGAAGGAGGGGGTTGGGGGGGCTGGGGTGGTTGGGGAGGCTGGGGCAAAGGCGGCGGTGGAGGATGGATTGGACATGGATCTTGTCGATGGGGAGCATGTTGTGACGACTATCATCTTGGCAAATGCAAGTGCTGCAGCAGTCCACACGAAGCAATCGCCTACATGCAACAAAACGAAGCTGCCGGGATACCTTAACTTCTTCAACAACCTATGATATCTACGAATAAAGCACTTGGTTTATGTAGTACTAGCCAGGAGATGGTCATGAAATAATGTGCAGGAGTTTTAACCCTATGTATATAGAGTTTCAAACATCTTGTAATGTTGCTATTTCAAAAGTTTGTTTTTAATAAAAGATTAGTTCATTTGAGACATAGAATGTTCCATCAATTGCTATCACCACATTAAATTCTTTTGGCGATGATATCGTTACTATACAAAAAATCTTATAAGATCGAGATAAAGTTATAAAGAACGCAATATATTGTATAATAATATGTTGAGTTCGTTCTAGGTAGCCTAACATGCAGCAATTTATTTCCCCATATATATTATTCAAAATAAAAATAGATTTTGTGAAAATGAGTACTCTATAAAAATTTACATTTGATACGTTGACAACTTGACAAGTTATAAGGATGTGATTTGTTCGACCAAGTTGTATCTTAAAATATAATTAATTTATTTACTAACTACGGCTAAATCTTTAGACTGGAAATTTTTAAAATTTTAATTTTTTTTTTTTAAGGATAAGTTTCAAATGAATATACATACCTCCCAGGGCAGTGTGCAATCGTTTTTTTGTTCAAAATATAACAACCAAATAATTTACAACAAATTAAACGAACAATAATCAAACCAATTTCCAAGAAATCACATGGTTGTTAACTAATTAGACAAGACGAGAAGAGCCTTGATCATTATTATTCAATAAAATGGTAGGGGTTTTCGAACCCCCATTGAGTCGAGGTGCATGTCTAAAAGGCCTCCTAAGAGGGTTGTAGAGTTGTCATTTTTATGTGTGTCTCTATAAAAGATGTTTTCTTGAGCTTTGATATATGAGTATGGCGAGCTCTTTGATTCTCTTTCTGTTAAAAATCAAACACTTTTCTTAAAAGTAGGCTATACAATGAGTAATTAAAGAAATAATGATGGTATAATAAATTATTCTAATAATCAGACATAGTTATGTCATCGACATGTAATAATTTTAACTGATTAAGTGTGTTTGCACTATATATTAAATTTGTATGTTTCAAGTGAATCATATTTTCGCTGTATTATTTCTTGTAGACTTTATATTGAATTTGCTAAATTTTTATATTAACCATGTTACATTTCTACTTTTACAAAGTGAATTAGTTATTATTTATTATATAGAAAAATATTTGTTTTTGTATAAAAGGAAAAATTTCTACCATTTCCCCCATCCCACTTAGCCACAGTGCCAGACCAAGAACAGTCTAGTGTTGATTCAAGCCTACCGTGAACACAAAAGTATAGATCGTGCCCAACTATGCAAGCTGTAAAACTCCAACTGATTCAAAAGATACTGTATCAATCCTTGCTCATATGGTTATCCTGAGTTACATATTTCTTACAAAAACAAAATAAAATAAAATAAAATAATAATGTGTAAAAAACTTGTATCGTTTTGCAACATTAGAGAGATTCTAGCCAACAAAACTTTAGGAAAAGAAACGACTCAAACATATATCATTACATAATTGTTTCTTGATCCTATTTTAATCAAAAGTTTGGAACTTTTAAGGTGAAACTTGGTGGTTCTAAAAAAAGAAAACAAAAAAGGTAATATACAAAGTTTGGTGGTTTAACCTATATTGTTATTGTATTTTTTTAAGCTTATTTCAACATATTATTTCCATTGGGCAATTTGAATTATATTGCTAAGTGCTATTGCTATATATCTCTTGCTGCTATAAATGACATAAATCAATTAATTATTACGTTCAAGAAAGATATATCATTATTAATATTTATTAGGTTAATTATATTGTCACTATAATTATTATTTATTATAAACGTTGGGTAAATGGGAGTAGTGGGTAGTTACCATTACTACCTAAATTAAAAAATTTAAAAAATGAGAAAAATAATAATATAATTATATTGGCATTGAAAGTGGAATAATGAGGGTTTACAACTTACGCTGACATATATATAAATGAAAATGCACGAGCCGAGAAAGGAAACGTTTTGAAAGTTAAAAATTCAAACACACAATGTATTTAAATCTATTTGTAAGCATTAGGACAACGCATTTAAATCTAGTTGTGAATAGCAGAAATACGTGGGAAAGGAAAGAAGGAATAAGGTAGGGGAATATTAAAACTCATATGGAAAATAAAAAATATTCTCAAATAGAAAATGTGAGAAAAACAAAGTAAATAAAATATCTATAATTGTTGGATAAATGTGAAAAGTGGGTGGTTATAACCACTATTTAAATTAAAAATTGTAAAAACTAAAAAAATAAAAAAATGTATATAATAGATTTCAGTATCTCTTTAGGCGGGAAAAAGATATTGGAATCACTGCTCATTTTCTTATATATAGATGAAAGTGAAATAGAAAAAGGAAGGGCAGAAATATATACACTCTCAGTCCAAAAAACATAGTCTATTATTCCATTTTCGAATGTCTCAAAAAGATAGTCAACTTACCATATTGAGCATGTATGTAATGTTTCATTTCTATATGTGCCCCTAATTAATTATTATTATTATTCAATTATTTATGAAATGAAATTATTTCAAACAATTAATGAGACATAGATGTGTGAAAAAATAAGGTAAACTTAAATATTTCAACCACATTACCTATCAATTTTTTATCTGTGTGAATATACATATCGTCTTATCTTTGTGTGATGGAGGGAGTATATACTTTTTTGAACCGAGCGAGTCAGAAATAATTGTTGGGTTAGCAATAATTTAAAGAAAAAATAAAATCCCAAAAAAACCAAAATTGCAAGATGGGCCACTTTCTTTTCTTTAAAATGAAAGTGAAACAAGAAACCTATTTTTGACTAGTGGCAGAGTAAGGGACGTTTACAAGGCCGCCCTAGTATAAGAATTTTTTTTTTAAATAAAAAAAAAAACCAAAACATGAATAATAAATAAAATTTTTAAAAAATATTTCCCTTATATGGGATTTGTTCTATTTATTGTAAATTTCTTATATTTATGCATATTTATACAGATTGTAATTGTACTTTAAAAAAATATTTATAATGCAACCATTATAAATTTTATCTGTATATATTTATATACATGTATGACCAGAAATTTTATTTTGTCTACATGCAGGCGTGTTATTATATATGCGTGTATATGTGTCAAACATCTAAGTATAAGCACCCCACACTTGTAGCATATATGTGTGCTACGTATTGTAAATATATATAATAATATACCTGCGTGTGTAAAATAAAATTACATCATGTATGACTTTCACCGTAACAGAATCTCAAACAACAACTTTTCAATAACATTAGTAACTTTTAAAAGTTTTATATAGTTTAAAACTTTTAAAATTTCAACCAAAGGTAAAAAAATTTTCTTAATACATTTGACTATTTAAACCCTTTAACTAAAATTATGCATTAAGAAAGTATTTAAAATAAAGAGAAAGAGAATTCAAATGAGAGAGAAAAGAAAAGAAAAAAAGGATTTCAGAAGGGTCGACTTAGCCCCACAAGTGGCTCTGCCAATGGTTTTGACATTACCGTTTCTAATTAGTCGTCTTGTATCAAGACATTTATTGTAGCAAGCAAAACTTGTGTTGTATATTGATTGATAGCATAGGGCTAGCATTTGTAAAATTTAGAAAGAGATAAGAAACCATTAACGTGACAAATGTAAAGAGAACATTTTGAGGGTGCATGTCTATTAAAATCAGGGTAATATCAATGAAACACAATTTATCACTTATATAGATGTTGTATGTCTTGCACGCTATTCAAATTCAAACTGCAAGATAAAAGTTAATTATTTATCGTCCAGACTCTTAACTAAATTTTTATTTTTATAAAAAAAAAACAATACAATCAGATATTATTATATTGTTTAAATTTTTACTTTTAATTATTTAATTTGTAAAGTATGCATTGAGTCCTACATGTGAATGTTAATTAGTTTGATTAATTAATTAATTTTGAAATAGAAATAAAACACTGACAGAGTATCCTTAAGTTTGGAAATCAACTCAACCTTACGGACTAAAATGCAGTTTAACTCAAAAGTAAAGGGCGTAGACTACATCTCAAGCATGAATATAAAAAGTAAGCGGAAAAGCAAATAAAATTATATGTAAATGCTTTGGAAAGTGGAAAAATGCTTCAAAGGAAAGTGACGCATTCGTTGGAAACTTGGAATGATGTGAACATCACGTTCCTCTATCTCTCCATTGATACATAAATAAAGTGAGTACTAAAAATCCCATTAAAGAAAGCTTTTTCCATAACTGGGACCATCGATACATGACTCAGACTTTTGAACGGGGAAGAAATTTCGAGAGGAAATCAAAATAAAAATAGATTCAGTTAATCTCCTATAAGAAATCATTTGTGAGTCAAAAAGATGCATTCTTTATGTCTAAAAACTTGAAAATTTTCCGGTTTTCCTGGCCATTGGACTGTATTCTGGGCACCTGGTTTTGCTCAGTTGCTGATTCTTGATTTTTCCCCTTTTTTCCTTTTTATGTACCATTTGGGGGGTTTCTGCGAGAAGGTTATCTGGGGACTGGGGTTTTCTGTTTTGATGATGAAAGAAAAGTTTGAGCTGGCGTGTTCAATTTGTATTTGATTTTTGTCCCTTTCCTTTCTTGAACCCTATTTCATTTCCTTCTTTAGTTCTGTTTTATAGAGCTTCATGGGTGAAAAGGGTTCTGAAAATTTTATTTGATTTTTGTCTTTTGGGTTTTTTTAATCGATTTTTAATAGATTCTGTTTGTGAAAACTGCGGTGCTGATGGTGATTTTATGGGTAGTACAACCTTAAAAGTTGGTACAGAGGATCATAGAAGTGTCAGTGCTGGGACATCGAGCTTCATTTCTCCGGCGCCAATTTCGACACCCAAGTAACTTTCTGTTACCTTGTTTTATTTAACCTTAAACCCCGTTTCATGATAATAGACCATATTGAAGACATATTGTAGACGAAAAAGTAGTCTTTTCCATATATCTACTGTTTCTACTCTATAAGGGCTGCATACCAAAAATGTCAATTGATTTTTGCTCATTCTCCCTAGAAATTAATGTTATTCTCATTTTTAATTGTTGTAGCTTTTTTCTTGAATAGTTACCATAATTCTGAGGTTCATTGATTAAGGACTGAAACTTTTACCATTTTTATCAGTTTATATTTTGGAAGTTGAACTGTAGCTATTAGAGTTTAGACAGACCTCAAACTTTATAATCTGGACTGAACTTCAAGCATTTGAATTACTATGGACTTGTATCCAAATCTTGATAAATATTCTGGAATCAGTAGATTATACTGTATCAGTTCAGCAGTTTATTGGAAATGTAATTTGAGGAGGCATGCAGGCAAGCGGGAGCCAATATAATGCAATCTTCCCAAACTTCTGATTTTGGGGTGCTTGAGCAATATCTTGGATTTCGGGTTGGAGATGCTGTTAACGTAGGTCGTGGTATGTTTTGAAAATTTTGGTTTGTGAAAAGTTAGTTATGGCTTTCATATTCTTTGTTTAGTGTTCCATTGTTTAGTGTCCATTGTGGATGTAATTGCAGGGCAATGGTTGACGAGATGTGCAACATAGACTGAAATAGTGTACTACTAAAGTAACCTCTAATTAGATGAAAATATGCATTTTCTCCAGTTCTCATATCTGTTTATGACCTGAAAAATTGGAAGAATCCAGTTGTTTATATGGCAATTTTAAAACTTGGGCTAGGTAGTAGTTTCAGATATTGTCTCAAATGATCAGAAGACTGAAGTATAACATTTCTGCGAGGTAAACTTAGTCCAAAATTTCAATCAAGTGAACACGAGCAGAAGTGTACAGGAGAGAGGTGAGGTACGTGGGAAGGAAGCGTTGGTATACTCATCAAAGGATCCTTGAACGTAGCCTAAGCATAAGTTTTAGTTCCATGCAATAAATAACCCGCATGTGCATAAACGCAATCAGACATTGCTTACAAATACGTCCATTAAAAGAAGTTTGCATGCCAATGAGTGCATTTTTTCCTGAGTCATGTAGGACTGACGTGGTAATGTTCCAGATATGATTTTTTCATGTGCTCTTACATGCATGGTTCTCCTAAACTAGTTATCCTAATATAGGTACAGTGCTTAGTCCAACTATAACTGGCCAAGTGGTGGGTCCGAGTCTCGCATTCAATGAGGTAATTTCATGTCTCTTCACAATTGTTATCTTCCTTTGTTTGATTTGAATATACTTGTCAGCTTCTGATTTCCTGCTCTGTCTTGATAATTTAGTCTCCTGCTTCTACCAATACAAACTTTTCTCCATCTCGTCCGGGGTCTGAGGCAGTACAATTACAAAACAGACCACTTCTGTATCCGGATTCTGTATCTAGTGCTCAAAATGAGAACTGGGAAGAGTCAAACAGGCCAGAGTCCAGCTCGCGTACAGATACGTCAACTGATGTGGATCCAGATGAGAAAAACCAACAGGTGTTTTGTTTTAAAATCCTGGTGTTGTTTTTTGGCTTCTAAGAGTATGCTTTAATGTCTTTTCCTTACTCCAATGACAAATCACAAACCTTTCATATTAAAATTTTCTCAACATCCTCTTCCCATTTGATTTCCTGAAATTACAAACTATAGCATCTCAATTTATGCTACTCCACTGGAAAGAAAAAAGACTTAGGCAGAAAATGATTGGAGAATGGAATTTAACCAGCTACAAGGATATGCTTCAAATCTTTTCGATGAGTATGATTTTTCTTCCTCGTACAGTTGGAAACCGGTCAATCTACTGCCATTACAGCCTCTGGTTCCAGCAACAGATCAAAAGAAAGAAACCTAGATCAGAAGGTCGTACCTTTACCCTGATCTCTATTTACAATAGTCAAGCTCAACTTGTTTACTGTTTCTATTATGTTATGATGTTCAGACAGTTAGAAGACTTGCCCAAAATCGTGAAGCAGCTAGAAAAAGCCGATTAAGGAAAAAAGTAGGTGTCTGCACATTTAGTCAAGTTTCTAATTTATTCGTCTGTGTTCTACGTGGAACAACATACTATTATAGCATTTATGAGAACCTTTAAATAATGATACCTTTTTATTGACTCTGCAGGCCTATGTACAGCAGCTGGAGAATAGCCGTCTGAAGCTAACCCAACTAGAGCAGGAGCTGCAGCGGGCACGTCAACAGGTTTCATTTAATTTCATGTGATGCATAATTTTGTTTCTTTTTGAACTTTAACTTGACAGGTTACTTTATTTTTCTATACATATTTAAAAAAAAAAGATTCATTTTGGAACTTCTTTAGTTATTATCTGATGCAGGGTGTATTAATTTCAAGTTCTGGAGACCAATCTCATTCAGGAACTGGCAATGGTATGATAGTTTGCTTATTTTCCTTTGATGTATTCTCTTGATTCTTGTTTTCTGAAATTTAGAAAACGGAAGCTCCGAGAAGGAATTTTTTTTTTTTTTCAAATAGTCATTTTTTTAAAAGTTGGTCTGAAGGATTTTAAGCTAAAATAGTATTGAAGATTGTACGGTTTCCAGAGGTGTAATTTGATTACTTTAGTCATCTTCATGATGACCTGGATGCTGAAGTGCGTGTCTATTCCAATCTCAAGTCTATTGAATTTCATATCGAAACAACGGATATAGATACCACTCAGTATGTCACGTTGACGTAGTTCTCCTTTGTTGATTTCTGTTGTGCCGTGGATTTGATTTATCTAATGGAAACGGGGATCTAGTGGTGATAATGACATGTTGCCTGGAAGAGCTTTTGGTAGTAACTAGAAAACAGAAGAAAGAATTTCTGTTTTCATTTGAAAAGCTCAATCACCAATTGGCCAAGGAATATATATTTGATGTTTTCCTACACTTGAACATTCTAGAACTATTATAGCCAATTTATTCAATCTGATATCAGCAACAGGCTTATAATTGAACCATAATGCAAGGTAATATTTTTGTCAGCACTAATCAATTGCTAAACTGCTTTATCTGGTCTTGGTTGCTGAAGTTTTTAAAGCAGACATAAAGTTTAGAGCCAATTGCATAAAACAGTGATAGTCCGTGCTTTATTGGTTTTTTCTTGTGTCTTGAGCATTGAATATGCATTACAAACATCATTTCAGATATTATGCCCTTTTTTTTTCCTCAAAAGAAAAAGAGATTTTACTACAGTCAACATCAAGGAGTACACCGGGGCACATAGGGTAATATCAACCCTATTGCCCAAGGACCCAGCAAGAAAAAGGAAAACAAAAGATTACAAACTAGCAAAACGCGAAATACAGGAACGTCAAACAAGAAAACCAGTAGCCCATAACAAAAGAAGAAAAACAGTTATTATGCTTATTGTTATAATTTGATCAGCTTCTTTTCTTTTACTTCCTCTTTCTTTTGAATTGGGGAATTATGAACACTACATAATTATTAGGAAACGAATGCCCAGTGAGTTGCTTTTCATTGCCCACTTTCTAATTTTGCATCTTTTATCATACAGGTGCTTTTGCATTTGATGTGGAATATGCACAGTGGTTGGAAGAGATGAACAAACTGGTAAATGAGTTGAGGGGAGCCGTGAATTCGCACGCAAGTGATGCAGAACTCCGTAATATTTTGGACAACGTGACAACTAATTTCAATGAAATCTTCCGGCTGAAAGGCAATGCAGCTAAGGCCGATGTATTCCACATATTGTCAGGAATGTGGAAAACACCTGCTGAAAGGTGTTTTATGTGGATTGGTGGTTTCCGTCCAACTGAACTTCTCAAGGTGTGTTTTCTTAGTTGCACACTGCTTCATGTTTCCGTTTTGTTTCTGTTCATTTTGACATGATTTTCTTCCCCTTCCCCTCCCTCTTCCCTTCCCTTGTCTGATACACACACACCTGTACCTAATCTAATGCAAACACATTAGTTTATGTTCATTCTTGTCTACCTTACACAATATATTGAGTTCAACTTGCTCTTGCAAACTGGAGTTTCTTTAAATTGGCAAGTCATAGTCACCCGAGCTATCATTTCCCAACTCTATCCTCAAAATGGTGTAATTGTTCAATATAGCCAGTTTGGCTACATTTATCTCATGAGATCCTGTCCTTTAGCAATGTACAACCAGACCTTAAAGAACAATGGGTGTGGCAGTTGTTAGGTAGAACTTGAATATTTATTTATTTATTATTATTTATTATTTTTTTGAGACAGTAACTTTGAGTTCAGTTGCATTTGGCTAATTTTCTTTTTCAAGTTTTTACACTTGTCATTACACATCTTCAATTGGTGCATTAGCAACCTTTTTTTTTTGGAGATAAAATATAATAATTATTTTCAATATGAAGAAATTCTTGACGGGAAAACGGGGTCGCTTTTTTCTGTTTTCTGTTTGTTGACTGGTGTTCAATGGCAAATTGGCAATGCAGCTTCTTGTGAGCCAACTGGAGCCTTTGACGGAGCAACAATTAACAGGGATCCATAACTTGCAGCAACTATCAAATCAAGCTGAAGATGCCCTTTCACAAGGTATGGATGCACTACAACAGTCTCTGGCAGAGACATTGGCCAGTGCATCTTCTGTACCTGAAGGGTCATCCACAAATGTCGCTAACTACATGGGTCAGATGGCAATGGCTATGGGAAAGTTGGGGACTCTTGACGATTTTGTGCACCAGGTGATAAATTTTTTCTGGAGTTTGCTATATTTTTCTCATCACAATTGTGCATTGACTTTTCTGTTTGCATGTGGTGATTGGTTATTTACTTTAGCGTGTCTTTTCTCTGACATTGAATAGGCGGACAATTTGAGGCAACAGACATTACAGCAATTGCATCGTATCTTGACTATCAGACAATCAGCCCGTGCAGTTCTCTTGTTACATGATTATTTTTCAAGGCTTCGAGCCCTGAGCTCTCTATGGCTAGCAAGGCCACGCGAGTGATTAGCAGAAGATTGACACCAAGAAATGAAGATAAAAGAATTCTGTTCAAACCGTGACCAACTGCCGTAAATTCAGTCAGGTCAATGTGTCTGTAAGTACATGTAAAATATATATTCACTAGCTAGATATTGTATGCTGAGTTTTACCTTTTAACAGAGAAGTATCAATAGCATGATTGTGTTATTTCTTACTAGAGTCAAGAAGCAAAAATATTGCTCGAGTAACAATAGACATATGTAAAGACAGTTCTTTCCAATAATAATACAATGCTTGGAAACTTTATTTTGGGCATCACTGATATCTTTTCCATCTCCCCTTTCCCTTGTGCTGGTAATAATGTGCATATGACATTTCATCAGTTGAGGAAGATATACTCTCTCGCGGTGCATGTATGTACAGGTGGTTCAGGTTCAGCGGTTCTCTGCTTCTATTGATTTTTGTTTTTTTTTTTCCTTGTCTTTGTTGGTAGCTGGTGAAATCTATCAGGATTTTGTTTATTTGTGCTTATCAAATCAGTTATCCAATTTTGATTTTTTACTTCTTCTTTTGAACCTTGTCTTTCTTGGATCAAGAAATGCTAAACAACTTGGTCCCCAAAATTTCCCAAATAAGTCCAATTTTTTTTTTTTTAATCACAAAAGAAAGTTTCATTCACAAATCACATCATTCGCAATACATCAAGCAATGAAGTCAGCGGGTGATCTCTCCACACTCGCAATGCACAATTTCTAAATCCAAATCTAGCGAGTGTATAAGCAACAGTGTTTGCTTTTCATAAGTCCATGGGTAATTTACAGCTAGCGTCTTCAACCTTTCAGATTTGTTGAGATTACGTCTCCAACTTTTAACTTTCGTTGTGGAGGCCCCCTAACCTTTTAATAGTGTTACACTTAAGGTCTTTCTAACGTTTTTCATCCATTTCCACTGTTAAGGTCAAGGGTATTATCATAAAATAATTAAAAATTAATATTTTAATATTTTTACAAAAAAAAGAGAGAGGGGAGACCACTGATGTGCTGCCGGAAATGATAGCAAAGCTGCCATTTCCGGCAGCGCGGGGGACACTCCCCCCTTTTTTGGCCTGAAATGGCGGCCTCAGATGGCTGCCATTTCCAGCCAAAAAGGGGGGGAGATTCCTCCCTTTTGGCTGGAAGAAATGGCAGCCATCTTTGGCTGCCATTTCCAGCCAAAAAGGGGGGGAGTCCCCCCTCCCCTCGGTAGCCACTCCCCTCTTTTTTGGCCAGAAATGGCAGTCAAGATGACTGTCATTTCTGGCAGCACATGTGGGGGTCTCCCCTTCTCTCTTTTTCTTTTTTGTTTTTGTAAAAACATTAAAATATTTAATTTTTAATTATTTTATGATAATACCCCTGACTTTAACGGTGAAAATAAATGGAAAACATTAGAGGGACTTTAGGTGTAACACTGGTCTCTACAACGAAAATTAAAAGTTGTGAACGTAATCTCAATAAATCTAAAAGGTTAGAGACACTAACTGTAAATTACTCTAAGTCCAATTGATTCATATAAATATTTATTTTATTATTATTATTTTTTTTTTTTTTGCGGCTGTTAAAATCTATTGTCTTTGCTTCTTGGTCCACAGGGTACGGATACCGTCAACTTTCACAAGTGAAATTGTGAATTTACTAATTACCATTCGTGGAGCTGTATGATTCTTCAGAGCAATGAATATGATAGAGATAGAGTAGGTTCAACCTTAGGACAGATGCCTTTTTGGGTATGGAAGTCTTAAGTTTTAATTGTACCTAGCCGGCCTCACAGGTGGTATCTCCCAAGGCAGTTAGCCTCACTCTCGTACAAGTTTGACCCTTCACCTTAATATTTTATCACGATTTCTAAAATTCTACAAGCAAACAGTGCTTTGAACTCAGTTTCCATCATGCTTTAAGAATGATCTTTGCCAAGCTTCAACACCACTCAAGTTTAACATATCGCTGATTATTACTTGTCTAGTAATTGAGGGTAGATTGAAGCTCAACACAGTAATAGATTAGGAACAAGTAATAATTATGGTAGGATAGGATTCACCCTCGGAAACAGGAACTTCTTGTCCTCAAGGAATAATATCAACCACTTGAAGTCCACCCGATATATCTGTAATGGTTCTTTAACATCCCCTTTTGTTTTGATATCGTTTTGCTTACCATATCCGTTGTTGTAGCATTATAAACCATATATTGTTGCTCTTGCTTCCATCGGGATAAATCTGGCCCCTTTCCCAGTTCCCCGCCCCTCCCACTTACTAATGTAAGATATTTTAAGAAGTGAACATCTTTCTTAGTAGCGGAGTTGAGAGAAAGAATAGAAAAATTGATTTCACTGTATTTCTAACCACTACTCAGATAAAACATATACCTCGTACGAACTCCCATAGCCACCATATATAATAGATAATCATGTATGGTTGCTGTGGGGTGCGTGGGGGAAATCAAGAAAATGGATTTGTGCGATAAAAGGAAGAAATAATGAGTGAATGCGGGAGAAGGACCCAGCAAATATAGACTCACGCTTTGTCTTTTAAGGCACAAATCCATTTT